>JARHVA010000441.1:2115000-2250000 GCA_037957365.1 Torreya grandis
TAAACTTGGTAAAGACATCAGGAAAGGAAGGCCATATTATTTTTTACCAATCCACTCATCCAAATTTATGGAGTTGGTGGACTATAACTATGTGAGGCTTGACCTTCCCCCCTCTACTTTTGCTAGTTACCATGGCTTCTTCTATGGAAGTGGAAGTGGAAGTGGGGAATGGAAGGGAGATCTATGTAGACTGGATATGATGTTGATGGGTAGCTAAAGTAGTCTATACTTTCTTGGTTTCCTTATTATTTTTGATATCTCTCATGGTAGAAGTTCCAATAGGTACAAAGGGAATTGGTATAGGGAATGGTGTGGTAGTGATAATGGAAGGATCAATGGTGGTTGTGGAAATGGAAGGGATGGATGTGGCAGAAGGAACTTCCATAGAAGAGATAGGTTTTGAATCATAAATGGAAATTAAATCCAAAGGAAAAGTGGAGAAGGTATGAGTACCTTGAAGCTGAAGTTCAATTGGGTCCCATTGAAGTATTAGAGCCTTGACCACTTCAAACTCAGCCTCCTCATCCAAATCATCTGTCAAGTCCTTGATGATAACTTCATCTCCTCTTCTTAGCTATGAACTTGAAGGTGGAGTAGAAAAACCTTGACATGTATCTATTGTGGGGATGCTTGTAGGAGTCTTAGGATTCCTGGTATAGACACAATAAATACATAGGGGGTGGCCATAGGAACTTTAATAGTAATGGTATTAGGTATCTCTTGTATCTTATTTGACTCCTCATCAAAGTCCAAATTGATTGGATCTCCTCTTTCTACTCCTCTTTGTGTACTAGGCTCAGAGAACTTGGGCTCTTTCTTGATTGATTTCAATTTCAATTTCAACAAAAGTTCTTGGGGTGAAGAAGCTTCCTCCTCCCCAAATTTCCCTCTCTAAATATCTAAATGTTTTCATATTTTGAAGAGAGCTCTTCTATTATCCAACTCCTTATTTGAAATAGTAGGCTCAACTTTGATCATTTTCAAGTGATCCTCTTGTAACCCAATAATTTGTGCTTGTTATAACACCTCTTCATTTGACTTAGCATTCATAAAGAGAAATTCATAATAATAGGGATGGTGGACATAAGGAATGTTGAATCTATGAATATGCTTATGAATGAGCCCATGTGGGTCCCAACCTCTGTGTGCCATTATAGGGAAGCCATAATGATTCCTTTTGCCTCCAACATCTCCAAGATGTTTCCTTAATTGGCAGACTATCCTACCAATTAAAATTAGGCTTCCAAAGAATAATCCCTTCTTTTCCTTGGCCAAGTCTTCCTCAATATTGTTCCATAACTGGAAAGCAATCTCTTGTTCTACCTACCTGTCACCTACATACCTTGGGAGACATAGGGGATTGACCGTATTCCCCCAAATAATGATAAAAATAATGTATAGGTATAAAATCTAGTTTCCCTTTCCACTGAAACTCTTCAATGTTTTCTCCTAATCAAGGCATAAATAATCCATGAATGGCTTGCCATACCTATGGATAAAAATCCTTAGCTATCCTGACCATGTGATTCTGATAAGCGTATATGTGCATGAATTGAAAATGGTCATATATTCTATTATTTATGTATCTATGGGTAGAGTCCATAGATTTACCAATTCTTTTTAACAATCCTCATAGCTACATTGACCAAATATGACATAATAAAGAAGTCTCCTATGGGTGTGGAACATTTATCCTTGTGTATAATATGCTCTGTCAATCTCAAACTAATTACCTCTCCCAAGGCATAAGCAACATCATGTGATAACATCATATGTAGTAATGGCACCCAATCTAAGTTTACAAAATAGATGTTGGTCATCCCATATAATATATTAAGGCCATACCTATCTAGATTCTAATATTGCATTTGTCGATTAGGATTACTCCTTTTGGCTTCATTCCTTGCCAAGTGCTAGTTTGTCTGAGAGAAGCCATGATGAAATCACCTTTGGGATTGATGTTTTTACATTGAACTGAACCCAAGTGTGTTTATATTAGTAAACATCTTGTTGTTTCTAAAATCAGCTTAGCTCATTTTTGGAACAACCCCTATGAAACTTGTCTGTTTTGCCTTTTTCTCTCTAAGTTCATTTTTTGAGACAAGTTTTTCTTGTTCTCATGTTTTCTCAACTAACATAATTCAAATTTCATAATGTCTCTTTGTTAAATTTTCCCCAAAACACGAAGTTTGTTATAGTCTCGATGCGACTAGGGGACAAATTCCCCTTTTCCCAGAGTTAGCCTTTTTTCTTCTATTTTCATGCAAAGGCGGCAATTTTTTTTGCCATTACATTCCTTTTTCCTTCTCCATGTAGGAGCAATGATTTTCACCACCTTTGCATGAAAAATGTAGAAGTGGAAAATTTTTCCACCCATGCATTTTTCTTCTTCACATGCAGGAGTGGCAAATTTCACTACCCCTGCATGTCCCTTTGATTTTCAGTGTAAGGGCGGCAAATTTTGCTGCCCCTACATTGCCTCATTTTTCATGCACAACATTTATGGCCATGTGCATTAAGTGGTTGGGGCCATTTGTTTCCCCATTTAATCCCTTTTTAATTCATTTTGATTTATTCCTTCCAATCCTCCTCCTTCCCTTTGCCTCTAGACGATCCTACAAGTGAGAAGAAGCATTTTTTGTTGGATTCAACTTCTTGTCATGCATCATTTTTCATATAGGTATTTGTTCTTATTTTTGGTTTTATTTTTTCAGTTTTATTTTTGTTGTTGTTTTTCTTTTTCCCCTTTCCCTTCCTCTTTCCACCACGTTCTTTCCCTCCTCCTCACTTTCTCCCCGTTTGGCTATCCTTCCTCTTCCTCCATGTTAGGGCGGCAAATTTCACCACCCTCCCTTCTTTCCCAACTCTTACTACCTATAAGGGTAGTAGATTTCACTACCCTAACAAAGCATCCCCCCTCTCTTGCACCAGCAGCAAATTTTGCTACCGATTTAGGTCTACCTGACCAAGATGTAAGGGTGGAAAATTTTGCCACTGTTACACATAAGTGCAAGGGCAGAAAATTTTATTGCCCTTACACCTTCTCTATTTAGCATGCATGGGTGGAAATTTTTTTTGCTGATACATTCTTTTTATCTCACATGCACAAGTGGCAAATTTTTCCACCTGTGCATGTAGACCATCCCACATGCTAGAGTGGCAAATTTTGCCACCCTTGCATCCTTTTTCTCTATTTTCTCTAACTCCAGAGAAATTTTCATTCCTTTCCATTTTTTGCCTCCTCATTTCTCGCTCACTTTCCAACCCACTCACACCTCGACCCTGTCAGGTACCCTTCCTTGGTCATGATCACCCGATGTGCAATTTTTCTAAATTGCCAATTTTTCCCTAATTACACAATCATGATTCTTATCACAATACCCCCTGAGGATTCTCCTTCGTTAGTGCCCTCTCAACAAAGGCTCATCTTGATGACTGAAACTTCTCTCAAGAAGTTGAAGGCCATGAAATACCAGTATCAAGGTGTTTTCCCAATGACCTCAGTCACTTCTAATGTCGACGACATTAGAGACACAGAGATCAGTGACATGGATATGGATGAGTTCATGGAGAGAACCAAGGTGGAAAACTTGAGCTCAGAGATGAAAAGAATCATTGAGAGAAACATTCACCTAGTCTCCTCTTTTCCTATAGTGGTGCATCACAGAGAGTTCATCCTCCAGTGCACCCAGTTCTATAACAAAGAGACCAAGATAGTGTCAGATGCCAGTGGCAACACGATAATTTGACTAGACCCCAAATTTATGGATAAAGTTTTTATGTGACCTCCTACTACCGAAGTGTTGAAAATCAACTTCGTTGAGGCACAAAAAGAGTATGACAAAGATATTGAGAGGGCAAAAAAGGTGATGAACAATATATGGCTCAAGACTCCCAGAGCCAACTTGTCTAGATGGCTACAAAAATTTTTGAGAAGTGATTTCATAGAAGAATTTGGTGAGTTAATTACTCTTCTTAGTAGAGTATGAGGTCTACCATCTTCTTCCTAATTCCATGAATGGATGTATCCCTTTATTAAGATAATTCTACAAGGGAAACAAGTCATCTTATGGGGTGAGCAAATCAGCAACACTCTTCATGAGCAGTTGACAAAAGTGTCTACTACTTCGAAGTTCTATATGACTTCATAATTAGTATACATTGCAGCTTCAATGTGAACCTTTCTAGGTTTGACAACAGAAGGAGACAAAAGAACCACCCTAGTTTATTCATATTACCCTCAGCTGACACTAAAAGGATCAATCTGTCACTTTAGGAGGATAAATGATGCCTTCTTCACAGTATTTTTGTGCCTTTTTGATCCTCAGCTAGAATAGAAAAGAGTATCAGATGAAGCCTGGATGATCATCAATGATTTTGGCTACATGTTTTTATGATTTTCCTTCTTTTGCTATCTATGGGTTGGCTTTTTCCAAGGCTATCCCTACATGCTCCCCCAATTTCCATCTGACAAATTAGTCCTAATGGAGCTGTGTAGGCATATTCTTGTCATACACGCTAATAAAATGGAACTTAAAAAGCCAAGTTCTAGGTTCCCAATAGAAGTTGGTAGATACTTAGTTTTGACTGCCACCAAAGCAAGGGTAATGGAGATAGAAATGCAACTAGTCACCATGAAGCAGTTCAAGAGAAGGTCCAATTTTGACTACAGGGGTGTCAAGGATATGATCCAAAGGAAGACTCAATTTCATGAGCCCATGATTGAGGACATCTAGGTAGACTTGAGAACAGTGGAAGAGATTAGAAGGATGGACTACAACAGGCTGACTCTAGAGTAGATTGAATATCTAGGGCTTGCAGATATTCCCCCTAGTATAGTTGATGATAAGAACATAATTAAAAGTAGATACCTAGCTAAAAAGGTCACTAATTCTCCTCTTCCTCCAATTTAATGGTCCCAAAAAGAATTGACTTCTTTAAGGAAGAGATTTGAACCAATATTAGCTAACACCAATGATTGGCTAGTGGCCAAAGGAATCACATTGAAGGAATTCATCATAGGATCAGAGGCTAAATTCTAGGAAGAAACAAGGAAGAGAGTAGAGAACAGAACTAATAATAAAGGTGACGTTCCTTCTCCATCTAGGTCTCACAAGCCTAGAATCATCTTTGTGTCTAAGAAATTGAAGGTTGCTAAGAAAGAGCCAGAATCAACATCTATGGGGGCTGGAGAACAAAGCACTCAGGAACAAGTAGCAAAATGGATGGAGACAGATGATAGGCCCATATAGCAATAGAGAACTGAGACTCTATCTCCCCAAGAAGGGGAAAAACCACTTGCAAGGGTTTCTTCTTCACCACCTTAGTCCCCTGTGGCATCTCCTTTACCTCTTTCTCCCATCAGTGTTCCTTCTTTTGGAGCTACCTCTCCTTTTAGATTTATGTTTGGAAATCCTCAAGGCACTTCTAGAGATGTCCTTCATTCCTCAAGTTCTATCCCTAGTCTCTCATCTCCTTCTTTCAATATCAGAGAAATTTCTACCATTGACCAGCCAGCGACCGATACAGTTTCACCTGCTACACCCACTACACCTGCTATTTCCACTGGTAGTGCAGACATTACCCCAATAACATTAGCTATAGGGACTATTGCCACAGTAAGTGCTTTTGCTCTCCCACCTTGGTTATCAACTTTCATGCCCAAAAGGAAGAAGTAAGCCATCTCTGTAGATGACTTTTATTTTGGCAAAATAGTGTCAGTGAAAGCTAAGACCTCTAAGAAACCAAGGATCCTTTCAAAAATGGTTGAGGAAAAGGGGCACAAATTTCTAGAGATAACCAAACCACCATAAGATGCAACCCTAGAAGGTTTTGACATGAGCAACTACTCCATTTCTCGTATTGAGTTGGGGAAAGTCACTCACGAGGGTGTAAAGAGTGACCTATAGTCAGCAATGGATATCATGGTCCAAAAATTTGACAGGGAGAAGGAGATAAAAGATTATTATAAGGCAAAGGCAGAACAATTGACCTTGATAGTTAGGAAATTCACTTTTGCTCTTGAATTAGCGACCCCAGAAGCCTTTTCCATAGATGATCATGTTATCTAGAAAGTAGAGAAAACCTACATGAAAGGGAAAGTACTTGAATATTATATAGAAAATATGCATACACAAGGAATTTCCTTGCTTATAGAAGTTGCTGAGAAGATAGAGAAGATGAATAAAATAAGGACAAATTTAGAAGACCTCATCTCTCTTATTTCTCAAGATATTGATAGTACAAATAAATATCTTAGCAAGTGGGTAGAGATGAAGGATTTGAAGAAATGCACCTTGGTATCGATCGACATCATTGCCAACAAAGATTCCTATGTTGAAATTAAATAATCACTAATATACAGAGTCCAGGTGCTTAAAGAGCTAATCAAAGATCTCAAGTCTTCCAAGGATGCTAGTGAGAAAAGTGACACCAGCCTATTGAACATACTGGAGGAATTGCCTTGCGATCTCACCTCTAGAGATAATCAATTTATTTCAACAGAAGAGATGACTTAAGAATTGAAATGTATGATCCAAAGGGATTTCAAAGAGAAAGTGTTTTCAATGACTTATGTGGATGACATCTTAGATACTCAGTTAACTCTGGATAATTTAAGAACCAAGTTAACTAGTCATGCTAAAATAATCACAGTATTGAAAGATGCTACAATCAGAGCCAAAGTGATCTTCAAATATACCAATGCACCAAATAGTATAGGGATTCAGGCATCTATTGCCATGTATGATGCTCATCTGAAGAAGTCTGGTGGTAGGAGTTGAATAATTCCTCCATTCTCTCTTCTTTCTTTCTTCTCATGTACTTTTGTCATGTAAAAGTACATGCACTTTTGTAATATGTAATTACATGTAAAAATTTGGAAAATATCCCAAAGTCAATGATGACTCATCTTTGACTAGATATTTTAATATTTTAATCTTTTTCCAATTTTGAAGGTTTATCCCTATATATAGAGGGAACCTCTTTTGTAAAACCTCTCTAGATAATTAAGAGAAAAAACTTTGCTGAAATTGAGACACTATTGAGACTTTGTGCTCAATTTGTAAATCATATTTTATCGAATGAATAAGAAACAGGTTTATTTCAGACTTTTTGTTGGAGTAATCTATGTTACTTAGGAAATAGTTCTTATGTTCTCTTTCCTGATAATCTCTTATCTATTCAATTTAATAAGAAAAGTGTGTGTATTGAAATTATCTAAAGACATTTCTAAAAGATAAAAGAAAGACTTTGAGTTGCTTTTATCTTGGTAACCCTTTTATCCATTGTAGTTTTAGGCGAAGACTTTGGGCTTTATTTCACTCTACTATTACGTGTGTTCCGAATCAGTGAAGGAGGCAATGGAAGACTTTGTGCTTTAGTGGGTTTCCTTGTGGACTTTGTTACTACTTCAGGGGATTTTCTACTTTGTGCTGGATACTATTCCTAAAAGAAGAGGAATACTTTCAGCCATCAACCGGGACTTCCCTCTTTTGTTCCTTAGACATCCTCTCTAAAAAAAGAGAGATGGATGGTGTTATACTACCTTGAGTATTATTTTTTGCTTACTTGTATATACATATATAGCATATAAGTGATTCATAGGGAACCTCCCCTTGATGAGAGGAGATATTTATCTCATTAAGATGTGGTAAACCTACACTTTTTATGGCATAAATCTCCTTATACTATGGTTGATATACCCATTTTGTCATCAGTTAGTTGACGAAAAAATATTCACCCAACACATCTGATATGCTGAGAGATAGATATCTCTTAATTCATTCTCAGAGATACATGCAACCACTATATCACCATGAGAATGCAGGAGGTAGGCATCCTATGATATTTTTCCAAAAAAGAATAAATCCCTTAGCAAGTCTATACATGAAATAACCACTAGTTTTACTATGGTGAAGTTTAATATTTGGCATTTAAAGGCTAGAAATTCTTTTACCAATAATTTGTCTGCCAATGTCATATCATGTCCCTTGAATCAATTGCATAACCGATGTTGACACTATGGCTATTTGCTACATGGGGACTCGACCTCATTGAGAAAAGAAATGCTACATATTTAGACAACCATAAACATATCCTTATTGCCACTAAATATTTCACTAAGTGGGTTGAAGCTATACCCCTCACATGACTAGAAAACAAATTTACAAATTCATCTTCAACCATCTTATTTATTGTTATGGTATCCCCTTCAACATTATATTTGATAATGGAGATCATTAAAAAATAAGGATATCAACAAGCTATGCGCTGAATACAATATCACATAAAAAATTTATATGACATATTACCCTCAAGGTAATGGTCAAGCCAAGGCATCCAACAAAACCATCGTTAACATTCTCAAAACAATTATCAAGGATGTCAGTCATAACTGGCACCTTTAGATATTTTGTTCTCTTTAGGAAAACCATGCCAGTCACCATACCCCTCCAAGAGCCACTCTATACTAATTTATGGTACAAAATCCATCCTTTCCATTGAAGTTGAGTTACCTTCACTATGCATATCTTTCAAGCATGCCGTAAATGATCATGATTATCGAGTAGCACGCCTATAAGAGCTAGACTTGATGAAAAATGCATAGCTACACTCAATAACCTTTAGGCATATTAGAACCAACTCAAAGGCCACTATAATTAGTGTGTCAAGCATATAAAATTTGAACTTGGTGATCTTGTTTTTAAATAAAACCAAAATAATACCACAGTTGAGAAGAAGCATAAAGGTAAATTCAAACCAAATTGGATAGGGCCTTTCATCATTATTGTAGATTATGAATTAGGAGCATACAGGCTCACCACACTAGATGGAGATGAAATTCTTGAGTTGATGAATATTATTCACCTTAAGCAGTTATATGCTTGAGTACTATTGTGTATTGTCTATAAGGACCATTTCAGTTGTGACACTTTATCACTTTTATTATTTGTACAAATGTCATTCTTATCATTCCTCTTTACTTATTACTTATCTATTTTACCATTCTATTCTATCAACCAACCATATTTTGAATCCTATCTTCCTAGCCTATTTGACCTTGGTTTTTCCATTGGTTATGTGCACATCCAATTCCTAACACCATTTCTGTTGAAATTGTCAATCTTACTAGAATTGCACTCAAATGCACATTTTAAGTCAAAATCCATAAAATACACTAAATGGATCAAACTTGTCATTTACAAGTGTCAATTTAGTTTAAAATATCCCTAAATAGGGCAATGTAATTTATAGGCCAGCTAACTTTGATCAATTCATTTTGAGTTAAAATGATGATTTTGCCTTTTGTGCTCTAGATCACTCTTTTCTCTTAAATTCATTAGTACACACTATGTACCTTTATTATTTTGTGTTGGAAACATCCTAAATGGAAATATGGTTCCATCACATCTAGCATCACCTTCTAATTCTTCTTGAGTCAAATTACAACTCAGTAATATGACTTTTTGACCATTTTATTTAATTGAGGGACAATTTTCAAATAATTGCACAAATGTGGATTAACCTTGTTTAAGGCTAATTAATAAAAATAAAGAGGTTAAGTGGATTTTTTATGAGAGTTTTTGAATATTTATTTTTTAAAATTGATTCTTATTAAATACATCATCAAGTGACATCATTTTTTGGGAAGACAACCCCAGGCCATAAATGCCACAAAAATCAGGATTATGGGTCACCCATGCCTAGTTAATACCTCCCATGCCTCTTCAATACCCATTCTTCCAAGGTCATGATGAAGATAATTATGGATTTAATTCCAAATATTAGGATTATCCATGGCCACACATCTCAATCTTGAGATGGATGGTCATGGTTGATCTTGACCAATCTCAAAAATCTATAAATAAAGAAGCCATAGACATGAATTTTAGGCTTGAATATTGCAAAGTTATAATGTTCAATTTTTTCCACAAGGTTTTGCATTTGATCATAGATTTTTTGTGAAAAATTCATTGATATGCTATTTTAGTGATTTGGAATATGAGCTTAGGTTTTATGGAGTGTTCTTGAGGCATTGGAGGACCTTACCACCATTGTTGAAAAAGACAAGGATGCTTGATCAAGGGAGAACATGATTTTGAGCCACATGGATATGGTGAATTAATTTGGGAAGGTAATATGGTGTTACTTTCTTTCATTTATTTCTTGAAATCCTTTGTAATTCCCATAGGAATAGATAGACTTGGTTAGTTAGTTCTTTATGCATGTTTCATCATTTATGGACTAATACTTGACTAACTTGCTTTGTAATCCTCTCTACATCTTGGAATTCTTTGTGGGACTAGATGCATCTCACACTTGAAAAAGATCATTTTACAACTCTAAAATATCCATTTAGACCCTTAAAACTCATGCAAATTGATTTTATAACTTTATTTTGTCATTTTTATTTGCCACAGTTTTACATAGTAACTAATGTCAGCAAGTAATTTAGACATCAATTACCTGGCTTAACTAACATTGGTTAGTAAAATTGACATCGTTTAGATCTCGATTAGCCAAATTAATTGTCATCAGTTATAATAACTAATTTTGGTCAATATATTTTTCTTAAAACATAGATCTAAGAGCTATTTTTCCAAAGTTCATTATTTCAAGCTAAAAAGAGCTTCAAAGCTAACAGACATGCTAACATGTTTTCTATAGGACCAAGCTTTTTTTAATAAAAACATGTTTAAATCACCTTTTGTATACTTAAAAAATAAATTATGAACTTCGTTTTGGTGTTTAACAAAGAGTTTAGATGTTTTGGTGAATGTTTTCAAAGTTTGCAACTAAGACTAAAGGATCAAATGAACACCACCAAATATTTTATTTGGATTTAAAATTGAACACACTTGTCAATTCTTGTTTTCAATAGTTGTTTACTTAAGTTTTTGATTGGAAAAAAGAGGAATGTTTCATGTATGCTCTTCCATTTTTCCCCTTTAGGGAACCTTTGGAATCAAAAACACCATTCATATTGCAAATAGCCTAGTCCAAGGCTTAGAAATAATGCCATCTAAAGCACTCCCTAAAAACTCATCAAAGTTTGGGTGACCTTGAAAATGACCCTAAAGTCTTTCAATTTTATGCTTTCTTTATTTTCATACAAACTTGGCTTGAGAGGGGGATGTCATTACCTCCCATGAGTTCTTTAGGGAAGCTTTGACCTAGGGTTTCACCTCATGGCATTGACTTCATTTGACTCCTTTGGAGTTGTACATGGGACGTATCTACATTTGGAAATCACACTACACTGAGCAAAAAACAAGAAATAGTGGTTGTAAAAAGGATTGGACCTTTTTAAAACTAGCCAATGCCATGGTCACCCAATTTCTATGCTTTTATTTTACATGATTTGATGTGAAAGTCATTGTGCAATTGATTCCCCTAGAACAATCAAAACCTTACTAGTTTAGGAGACCCCACTTTGCCATGCCTTATCAGCTTAGACTTAAGATGTTTTTTTTTTTGTCATTAGCTTACTTGGTCTTGATTTATGTCTAAAACTACTTGTTAATTAAATGAACTTAACCAAAACACATTGTCCTCAATTTTATCGAGCAAGGGAGACATTACACTATCCATATGGAAAATTTATCTTTCCCTTGTTCAAATTGTTATAAAAAACTTTGTCATGTCATCCACTTTGTCATAGTCGTGCTTCCCAATTGAGTCTAGATATTTTACCCAATGTGTTTAAATCCTTCATTTATAATCCATATTTGAAATTTAACCTTTCTAAGTTCTAAGGGTTGGTGTGTCAAAGTGGGTTCACAATTTGTTCACTAAGATTGTTTTAACTTGGATTCAATTTTCCATTTGGATTGAAGGTCATTTATTAAGACTCAAAATCACATTATCATCTTGGTGGACTCAAGTCATCTTGTGTATCACTCATTTTTTGATTCCTAGAACATATTTTATCCTACTAGAATCATGTGGTGATGTTGTGCTGCCTATTTGGTCCTAGCTTTACACTTAGTGATTCGTGTATGTTTTTACATCTTGAGTTTCTTAGTTAATTTTATCTTCTTCATAATATAGAGATATTTCCTCTAAACTTATAGGGTCAACTTGTCAAAGTTGAATCTAACTTTTATAGTGTAGGTGTATCACAAAGATCTAGGCTTTGATGTACTAGTTTTCACATTGGGTCTTTGAGTTACATTACTCTCTTCTGATCTATATGATTTCAACTTTACCAAAGGTTGAGTAAACTTGTAAACTAAATATTCTAAATTTTTCATGGTTTCAAACCACCCTCCCTTATAGTCTCATTGGTACCTTAGTCATTTGTTTAAAAAATAGCCAAAGCATACTTTGATTGGTTTCTAAACATTGGTCTAAAGTTAGTCAAGCACATAAAGCAACTCTTTTTAGACATGAATCAAAGATTCACTCGTAGTGGGGCCTCTTATGGCCTTAGCTATGGAGATGAACAATTTTATGATGGTCAAGATAACCCTATTATTTTTGATAATATCCTTTTAATAATAGGATCTAAAGAAGATTACAGTGAATATCAACCCCAAGAAGATCAATATGAAGCCCTTCTTAGATTGATAAAATCAGGTGCTAGACTACCTTCTGACTTTCCTATAGAACAATTGCATACCTTAGTTAGAGAAGGAGAACAATGATGATAAGATTAATCTTTTGCACAAATAGACATACCTTCTTCCTATAACAAAGGAAAGGAAATACAAATTCAAAACCCACAAATCTAGATCTTCTAGCTAAGATCAAGATAATAAGTCAAGGATATGTAGATCAACTTATCATAGAATTAACTGACTCCCTAGTTACCACTTCAATTGACAATAATGGTTCGAAAGAATAAGGAAATGTGGTTGAAGGTATTTAACAAATATTGGATGAGAACATTACCATAGTGGATCAAGGTAATCTAAATGAATAGTTAAAGTCACAAGAGACCTTATAAATTTTACATTTGACATGGAACATACGTTATTCAATCATCAAGAACCTCTTGTTACTTTTCAAACTCAAAAACCCAAACATTTAGTTTGAATTGAGGAAATCCCTCAAGACAATTTGACTAGTTCTTTTCAACCAACCCAAAGATTGGTAAATAAACATAGAAATTTCCAAAATCAACAAAGTGTAAAATAGTCAAATTTAGGGAATATTTTATAATCCAAGAATCAACAGCCTATGCTCACAACTCAAGTAGTGAATTAGAACCAAATCATGGTTTGAAAGGTATATACTCCCTACAGATTCACACAAAAGTAGGGACACATTCCACCCCAATAGCAACAAAACCAGGGGCACATTCTTCCCAAAAAAAAAAACTAGGGGCACAGTCCACCCCAATAGTAATAAAACTAGGGGTACATTCCACCCCAACAACAACAAAACTAGGGGAAAATTCCATAGTAACAACATAAAAACTAGGGGCACATTCCACCCTAACAACAACAAAACTAGGGCACATTCCACCCCAACAACAATAAAACCAAGGGAACATTCCACCCCAATAGCAAAAAAATAGGGGCACATTCCACCCCAATAGAAACAAAACTAGGGATACATTCCACACCAAAAAAATTAAAACTAGGGGCACGTTCCACCCCAACAACATCTTACTCAATCCATAAATGCACTAAAAATGCAAGAATGGAATTCTATAAAGTAAATTTTCTAAATATTGGAGATGAATAATATAGTCAAAAATTACAAATTCAATGAGATATGTCCATATCCATTTGACTTATCTATTCTCCGAAACCCCTTTCCACCTCATTTTGAGGCACCCAAGTTTGACAGGTATAAAGGAAAAGGAGACCCACATGAGCACATATAGGTATTCTTTATCCTATGTGAAGAGGTTGCTTACAGTAGTGAGTACTTATTATGACTATTTATATGAAGTTTAGTGGGACAAGCTATTGATTGGCTACTTAAACTATCCAAGGGATCAATTATGGATTGGAATGACTTATCAAAAAAAAAATTAACCATTTCTAATACAAAAAAGAATATGAATTAGCCATTGTTGACTTATGCAAAGCTAAGCAACATGATGGTGAAAGTTTCATTACATATCTACAAAGGTGGAGATCATTGACAAGCCACTTTCAACACAATTTGCCAGACAAATAGTTGGTTGATATCTTTGCAAAAAATTTGCATCATAAAGTTTTGCATAATCTATGGTTAGTTTGTGCTAACTTATTTAAATAAATTATTGACAAAGGGGTGTAGATTGAGAAGGCTCTTATTGTTAGGGTCCTTGTTAATATTTTTGTGTAAGATCAAACATCTATTCATACTAAATCATTGGCTTAAATAGTTATGAAAGATAAGCCTAAGGGCTTTAGAAAAAGTAAGAACATGGTTGGAAATAAGGTGATGGAAATAAGACATGTATAAATGGTACATGTTATGTCTTCTTTAAATGTACAATTAACTCCCCCAAATCCACTACCTACTTTTTAGAGACAACCTCCATGAAGGACATTTCATAAAAAATTTAGAGTCTTTAGTAAGTTATGAGAATCAATTGAAATAGTGTTACAAAAGCTCATTATAGCTAATTTAATTATATGGCCAGTATCAAGGCCATTTCCTCAAGATCAGCCAAAACCATACTAGTACAAAGAGAATGAATGGTGTAACTTTCATCATGTTTCTGGTCATGGTGCATATCATGGCATTCAATTGTGACATATTATTGAGGAATTTATTAAAAGTGGTGAACTAGAAATTAATTTCACCCCTATTAGGACACAAATCAGGATATGGAAATCTATAAAGACCCCTTTCCTTGACATGATCCACCACCACCAAAAAACAATCAAGATGGTCACAATCAAGGAAATAAGTAGAATCAGAACCAACAACAAGGTCAGAATCATAATGAACATAATAAATATCATAATGCCCATACTAATAATGTGGCTTATAACAGAGTACCTTACAACTATAATAATACTATGGGATGCATTTCTACAGCCCACATTGCCACTGTTACTATAAAACCACATGGCTAATCTTGTGTTCTTCTTAACACAAGACCCATCATTATAGGTTCAACACCCTCTCCCCCCAGTAATACCATGTCAGGTTCACATCATGATGGTGCTACTCTATTTACATGGGTTACTAATCCTGAATAATAGTATCATTCTTCTATTTATAAAGGCTCCTCACTGACCCAAAATTGCCATAATATAGTTAATCACCTATAAGTCACCATCTAAGGCCCTTTGCCTCCCTCTTCTAATTATAATATCTCCTTACCACCTCTAGGTTGTGTAGTTAAAACTAGATGCTTATGAGTTACCATCCAGGGCCCTTCACCCACTTCTTTCCATAAACCCAATGAGAACATTATGCCAATGGTTCCAAAGTTTAACATTGTCCCAATCAAGACTAAACTAGTTCAATCCATAGTTCAAAGGCCTTATAGTCTAATGGATCAATTAGATAAAATCCCTACACAAATTTCCATATTATAACTCTTGCAGACATCTGATGTCCATAGAACCATCTTAAACAAAATTTTACAAGAGTCTATTGTCCCTAATGATATAAACCTTGATTAGTTCCAGAACTTAGTTTTACATTTGTCTTCATTTTGGAAAATTACATTTGATAAAAATGATATGTCCACCCTTGGTCCAAACTACAATAACCCACTATACATTGAGATAATCATTGCAGATTAAAAAATCAAGCAATTTCTTATAGATAATGGTTTAGGGCTAAACATCATATCTCTTAAATTGGTGAGATAATTAGGTAACATGTATAAATATATTCAACCAAAAACTATTACAATCAAGGCTTATGACAATGTTGAGAGGGATTCATCTGATACAATTTGGTTTCCAATCATGGTTGGGTCTATTTCTCATCACACATTATTCCATATTATGGATATTAAGCTTCCTTATAACATACTTATTAGTCATCCTTGGATCCATGAAGTGTAGGTAGTTCCATCTACTCTTCACCAATTCCTTAAGTTTCTCCATGATGGGATTGAGGTTACTATTCCCATTGATCAGTACCCATTCCAATACTACAAACATCTTGAAGTAGAGTTTCATAATTATAACTATTTCCTAGGTTTTGAATTCATTGTAAAGAAGAAAAAAGACATCATCTCTCATCCATCTCCATCTAATTATATAGACCCTAATGATCTAGCCTCCACTTCAGCTGATCCATTTCCTATAGCTCTGGCCAAGCAATTTATTATTAAAGATGCAATAATTTCCACATACCATCTAAAGGATGTCCTCCATATTGCAAAATTACCAAAATCCCCTAAAACATTTGGTAAATCTAAAAATTTATAGACTCCTAATAGACCTAATCAGATTTGGCAACCAAAGAAGAAACAACCAAAACCTCCTATGGGTTTTGTACCTATAATTACACCAAAGAAATATTGAGAGGATTTTACTAAGGGAGATTGGTTATATTCTGAAGGCCTTGTTGATTATTTTTAGAATCCAAAGAATCCTATCCTTAATAAGATAATGGATCATCTTGGCATACAGGGAAAGGCCTTATCCCATAGGTGCAAGGAATTTTAGATTCCTTATCAGCTAAGGTTTTCAATTGGAATCATGGTCTCGAATTTAAACCACCAAAGGATGACCTCATGACATTTGATAGTGACTCTTCCGAAGTGACTAGTAACGAGACTCCTAATAGTGACACAACATCCCATTATATCCTTTTTTTATGAGCTTCCTGACTAATATTTATTTGATTCAAATGTCATTGACTATAACACCTATTGGAGCTTCCTATCCTGAAGCAAAAATCTATCCTAGTGGTGCTTCCCATTCTGAAGTAGGACATTATATCCTTACTATTAGAGCATCCCATCCTAAAGCAAAAACCCATCCTAATGGTGATTCTCTTCCTAAAGTAGGACAATATATATTTACCATTGGTGCTTCCCATCCTAAAGCAAGTGCTCACAATAACTTATGCCTTTTCCATCCTGAAATTATAGATTGGGATCAAAAAAATTTGGTCATATGCCCCAATGAGTTTCAAAATGAAGAATCAATTTTAGAATACATGGGACTACGATATGTATTCCCTATTGGTGATCATAAATAAGGTTTTGATTTTTCATTAGATCTTTCTGCCTACTTTGGAGAATAGGCAAACTTTCTTGGTCATAATAAATAACAAACATCGATATCTTTAGGTGAAAACCTCTTTGAGGCACTTGTCAGTTAAGAAAAAAGTAAAGAAAAAGATAAGCCTTTGAGTAAGAACCTATTTTAGGTACTCCCAAGTGGGAAAGTTTGCTTATCCCCTCAGGATGTAGAAAGTCTATCTAGCCCAAGTTCCATAACTAGTTTAAGCATCTCTTTAGAACAACATCAAATATTTGAGTGTCTTGCTCTTGAGTTTCTAGAGGTTTTTGCCAATTGGCATTTACCTGAGGAGGTAGATTCTAATTCTTCATATTATCCAAATCTTTGGGAGGAACAAAAATAAGATATAGCAGAGGAAAATAATCATGCCCATACATTGCCTACACTCCTAGAAGATGGATCCACACTCTTTATGGAGAGCACGACAAAAGAGAATTTGGGAACCCATGAGGATCCCAAAATTGTTTATCTTGGATCTTCCCTTATTGAAGTAGAATGTGAACATATTATATCCATTATTAAGGATTATATAGACATCGTTTCATGGGCATACTCTGACATGTCAAGCTTGGACCTAAATTTATTTGTGCATCATTTTGTTATTCACCCTGATGTTAAACCAGTCAAACAAAAGTTGAGAAAGATGCATCTACACATTGCCCTTTTGGTTAAGGCCAAGTTAGAAAAGTTATTAGGTGCCAATTTTAACAAACCACTAGACTAATCTAAGTGGATTTATAACATAGTACCAGTGAGTAAAAAGACCCTATGCATACATGTTTGTACTGATTTTTGTGATATCAACAAAGCATGCCCCAAAGATGATTTTCCTCTACCCAACATCGACATGATCATCATCTCAATTATTGGGTATGAGATGCTATCCTTAGTGGATGGATTTTCTTGCTACAACCAAATCAAGGTAGCCCTTAAAGATCAACATAAGACCATGTTCGCCACTTTATGGGGGACATTCTATTACCAAGTCATGCCATTTGGTTTAAAGAATGTTGGAGCCATATATTATCATACAATGACTATCATATTCCATGACATGATGCATGACATTATCGAGGACTATGTTGATGATATACTAGGAAAATCAAGAATAAGAGCTAGACACCCTGACATTCTACAAAGAATATTTGAGAGGCTTTATGCATATAAAGTCTATTTCAATCCTAAGAAATGTGTCTTTGGAGTCAGATCAGGAAAATGGATAGGGTTCATTATATCACAATGAGGAATCAAAGTCAACCCTATAAAGGTCAATGCTATTATGGAAATGCCTCAACCAAACAATCTTAAATAGCTGTGAGGTCTACAAGGCAAGATCCAATCTATACATAGGTTCATTTATCAATTGGTAGATAAGTTCCACCCATTTACCCACCTCTAAAATAGGGGGTAACATTTCATTGGGATAAATAATTTCAGATAGCATTTGCAAATCTTAAAACATACTTGGCCAATCCACTAGTCCTACGACCTCCAACACAAGGAAATCCATTCCTTATTTATATATCAGCCATAAAACATGCATTGGGGGCACTTTTGGCTTAGCATGATGATCATGGTAAGGAACATGTGGTTTATTATTTAAGCCACACATTGGTAGCCTATGAACATAATTACATTCCTATTGAGAAATCATGTTTAGTTATGGTGTTTACCACTAAGATATTATGACATTATATGCTAAATAACAAAAATATTATTATCACCAAGGTATATCCTCTCAAGTTCCTTTTATCTAAAACAACTCTTCAAGGATGAATGTCTAAATGGATTATGCCTCTCAGTGAGTTTGATATTGAGTACCAAAATCAAAATGCAATCAAAGGACAAGTTATTACTAACCAAATTTTAGAATCTCCTCTTACAGCCACTTAACCTCTCAACTTTAACCTACCAGATGATTCTATCATGACAATATAATAAGCATCACAAGAATATGAATAGTAGACACTCTATTTTGATGGATCCATCACATCTTGAGGGTCTAGAGCTAGCATATTGTTGATCATGCCACAAGGGGATTTGATCCCCAAAGCATTCTATATACAATTTTAGTGTACAAATAATATGGTCAAATATGAGGCATTGGTTACAAGGCTCCATCTTACCATACAATGAAACATTCAAAGCTTAAAGGTATATGGAGATTCATAGATAATGATAAATTAGATAACTAATCAATATCAAACAAGAGATGATAATCTTGTTCCTTACAAGAAAATTATTGATAACCTCAAAATGCATTTTAAATCTCTACAGTTTGAGTAAGTTCTGTGAGTTAACAACAGATCTATTGTTTCCATGGAAACAATTGGTGTTAGGATCCTCTCCTAAGAGTACAATTGATTACCTTTGTATAAGCAATTAAACACAGAATTAAACCAGAAGTAATAACTAGAATTTAGAAACAACAAAGAATAGATGATATGAGAAACAATACAATCTATATTAAACTCATCCAGAAGGAAATACAATGAAGAAATTTCTCTTTCTCCTCACACCTCATAGATGTCCAGTATATTCACTTCAAGAGTTCTCTCTCTCAATCAATTACAACCAACTCAATAACTGAGTTGTTCCCTCCAGTGACAATCAACCCAATGGTTATTATTGCCTACTCTGATTGTGACAATCAACCCAATTGTTGTTGCCTCCAATACTCCACAGACCTTCTTGATCTTGCACCCTACAGATCTAATTGGTCTTGCTTACTTTACAATACAGCCCCATGGGTCTCTTAAATAGATCCCAAAATAAACAATAATTAGAAACGTAGACTCAAGACTAAAATTAGCCTTTACATGCAAACTCACTGTTTGTCTAAAATTGGAACAGTTCTAGAAACACACAGGTGACCAACGTCAGCTCCTATCTGACCGATGTTGGCCAACCATAACCGATGCTGGTTACTATGTAGCTGAAAATGACTAACATCGGTTGGCCTGACTGATGTCGGTTAGTCTGTAACTCAGCAACCTCCACATTTGCATCAGTAAAGCTTTTAGCTCCACAACTTAATAATTGGTGCCATGATTCAAATGCATGATAGTGCTAACGAGTATCAGTTCTTGATTGAAAATATTTTTCATCTAGCATATATTCTATTAGATTTAGAGAGGGTATGCACCATTGTTGATCCTAATCCCTTACTTGAGCTACCATGGTACCAATAATTTTATAACTATTTCCATAGCCATGTATTTCACACCAACCTTTCCAACAACCAACAAAAACTTTTCTTTCATCACTTAATATGTTATATCCTCCATGGAAACATGCTTTATCATAAAGGCTATGATGGAATGCTTCTTCATTGTTTATCTTTTGGAGAATCCAAGCTGGCACTAAAGGAGGTTCATGAAGGAATGTGTGGGGCCCATACCAATGGTGTATTCCTAGCAAAGAAACTTCTCAAAATAGGCTATTATTAGCCCAAAATGGAGATAGATGCTTTTAATTATGTAAATAAGTGTGTTCCTTGTTAAGAGCATGGAAACTTGATACATGCACCTTCCTTACCATTGCAGCCGATTACAACACCATGGCCATTCTCAACATGGGGTCTCGATCTCATTGGGAAAATTAACCTAACATCTTCAAATGGCCATAAACACATTCTGACTACAACTGAGTACTTTACCAAGTGGATTGAGGCCATTCCTCTCACTTATGTTACCAAGAAATAAATAGCCAAATTCATTCATTACCATATCATCTATTAATATGGCATCCCAGCTCGTATTATATCTGATAAGGGTGGATCCTTTGTAAACCAAGATGTGAAATATATTTGTGAAAAATTCAATATCAAGCACAATAAATCCACTCCATATAACCCATAAGGTAACGAACAAGCTGAAGCATAAAAAAAAACCATTCTAGCCATCTTAAAAAAGATTGTCAATGATGCTAGCTATAATTAGAACTTGTAACTCTTTCCTATTCTCTGGGCTTACAAAAGCAATCATCACACCCTAACTAGAGCTACTCCATACTCCCTTGTTTTTGTCACTGAATCTATCATCCTAGTTGAGATTGAGATTCCATCATTAATAATATCACTGGAGCACATTAAAGATGATGAAGACTAGAGAGCCTCAAAATTACAAGAACTAGAGCTTCTTGATGTTAAGCATTTAGATACTCTAGAAAACTTGTAGGCCTTTCAAAATAAATTATGAAGAAGCTATAATAAATGCATTCTCCCTGGAGAATTTGAGATTGGTGACTTTGAAAGACAACCAAAATAACATGAGTGCTAAACCCAAAAATAAAGGCAAGTTTTATCCTAATGGTTTAAGACCATATATTGTCACAATGAACTATGGATCAAGAACATATCAATTGGCTAAACCTAATGGTGAATAAATTTTAGAGCCCATGAACATCATACACCTTAAGAGGTTCTACACATGAACTTTGAATTATTTTCTATAAGACACCTGACTTGGGGGCAACTTGTGCTGTCATAATTTTATCACACCCTTTTATCTTACCTTGAACACATTTTATACTAACCTAGTCCACTTTTCATGATTCCTGATAGTAAAGGATTTAAAACCTTGGCACTTTGAACACATTATTCATCCCATTATGGATTTATCTCTTCAAGAAGCATATTATTTATTTTATCTAAGACATGTTATAATTTTGAACACTTTTTGTTCCTTGACCAATTATGATTTTGATTATGTCTCATGAACATTATGAACATCTTTAGCGATAGTTATACAAAGTAGTTCAACGAGGATAATCTTGTACAGCTTCATACAAGTGAACAATTGCATCTTCTTAATTCAGGTATTTGTTTCTCATTCTTTTTTATCAAGAACATCTCTCTTGTTGATTTATGAGCATGGGTTATTATAGCTAGCTTAGCTATCTTATTAGATCCTCTAGTTTCTGAACATGCATCTCCTTAACTAGATGGTCCCACCTTGTGTATATTTTATCCTAAAAACACCATAAACATTCAAAATACTTTGAAAATACCAAAAACATTCAAAATACTTTGAAAATACCAAAAACATTAGAACATGATCCATAAAAGAACAAAAATATTGTCTCACACTTCTATACATTTATACATTCCCATTCCACCATCCCACACTCATTATTTTGTGAGAAACTATTATATTTGAATGCTCTCTCCATTTTGTGAGCAACTGATAAGTTTGAATTTTCTCACCATTTTGTGAGAAACTATTACATTTGAATTCTCTCACCATTTTGTGAGCAACTATTAAGTTTGAACGCTCTCACCATTTTGTAAACAACTGTTAAGTTTGAATGCTCTCACTATTTTATGAGCAACTGTTATGTTTTAATGCTCTCACCATTTTGTGAGCAACTGTTAAGTTTGAATGCTCTCACCATTTTATGAGAAAATGTTACATTTGAATGCTCTTGTCATTTTATAAGCAACTATTAATTTTGAATTCTCTCATCATTTTGTGAGCAACTATTAAGTTTAAATTCTCTCACCATTTTGTGAGCAATTATTACATTTAAACACTCTCACCATAGTTAATTTTTAACACTCTCACCATTTTGTGAGAAACTATTAAGTTTGAATACTCTTGCCATTTTGCAATCATAGAAACACTAGTTTATTTTATCTTGTCCCATGCACATGCCATTTTTCAACGTCATTCTTTCTCATCTCATCAGCTTCTTATTTTCTAGACCATTCTCATTTATTTGTCATATCTTACATTTCTTCTATAAATCATACTGGTCTAATGATCATTTTTCTTCTATCCCATTTCCTGGGAGAACTACATTTGGCCTAAAGTTCATGTTGGAACATGCATCCATGGAACTATGTAGGCAGTGTCCACTTGTCTTATATATTTGGAGTCAGCTCAACCAACCCCTTCCCTTTATTCTCTTCTCCCATTTCTTCTATCATTGTTCCTCTTTAATTAGGGAACAATTATCATGTCATTGTTCTTTATTATGATGTGGTAGAAAGTAATGCCTCTACTACACATGCATGAACATTTATCTTTAAACCACACTAACTTTTTTTTGTTTGTGTGTGTTTATTTGAGTTTTCTTGGTGTTTTTTTGTGCTTTTGCATCTCTCATTTTATTTATTCTCCTTCTCTCTTTTTTTACTTTTTGTCTCCATTCTTGGTCTTGTATTTCCTTGTTTATTTTTTTATTATCTCTTTTGTGTTTCAGAGCATCTTGATGATTCACATGGATCTTGATTGTTTATATCTTGATCTTATGTCACTACATTGTTCTTGGACTATTTTTTTTTTTTTATTCTTTTTGGTGTCTTTTTTTTTTTCTATTTGATTTTTCTTTTCTCTTTTATGTTCAAGAATACCTTGATGGTCCACATGGATCTTGATTATTCATATCTTTGTCTCATGTCATTAAGATGTTTTTGCCTTTTATTTTTAAACATTTTCTGTTCCTACTTAAGCATTGATAGATCATATCTTGATTTTAAGTTAGGTTCATTTATGTTTATCTTTTTCTTTGTTTTTTATTTTTTATTTAATCATTGTAACTCTGATTTTGGTCATTGTTTTACCATTATCTTTTTTTATAGATATTCATATTTAAATTGACTCAATGCAATTGGAATATTATGTCATTCTAGGTTACTCATACTTATGATGCCTAGTCTATTTTGCTATAGTAAGCACTTTGTGCTCAGGTCTCAAAGTCTTAACATCAACATAAGCTCCAATGAATTATTCTCAAAGAACACTTTGCAAAACCTCAGCTCATGATATAGAACTAGGCTTCTAGGTAGCATGCATTTTAGGCTTCTTTGTCTATGCTTAGATGTACATCTCTTTTCATAGATTATAACTCTAATCAATTCTTGGTCATTTTTCATCATTCCTCTTTCCATTCTCTCCCAAACTTGGGTAAACTACATTGGCCTAAAGTTCATGTTGGAACATGAGTCCATATAACTATTTAGGCAGTGCTCAATTTCTATTGAGGTCAGCTCAGTTATCTCCATTCTTCTTTTCATCTCTCTCATCACTTTGTGCATTCTCATATGCTTGGTTTTATATGTCTTTCTAAGCCATTACACCATTGCATGTACATTTGCATCTACTCACTTTAACCTATCTTTTTGGTTATATCTTTCATATATTTTTCTTGACAATTGCCCATGCTGGGGTACAACATCTAAACCACATCTAAATCAAATCAGCTCTACAGGGGTAAAATCATTATTTATTCTTTATCAATGATTAAAATTTTCCCTACTAGGTTAAAACTATTTGATCATGATCATATTTTCTCTATTGGGGCACTTCTTATTATCTTCTCTTTGGAGACCCCATTCTAGTGGTGCTTCCCTTCCTGAAGTAGAAAATTCCCCCTTTTCCTCTAATTCCAATATCTCCACATTGAATCCTATGATGGTAATATTTTAGTGTGCAACTTGTCTTGAGATTGATCGATGTCATAAGTGTGTAGATTATACTCTCAAATTGGGTATGTTTATAGTTTGTCCCTTACATTTATGGACTGTATCTTTCCCATTCCCCCTATCTCTAGGGCCTATTATAATTCTAATTATATTTTGATAATTGATGGTAATCATGTGTGCAAGTATTAACTCATCTAGATGTGATCTATTCCATGGGTTAACCTCTCACTTTCTCTCTCTTTTCGAGAGTCCATCCTTCTCTTTCACCCTAGTATGTCCTCTCAAGGGGGCATCATAGGTCTATTCAAATTTCTTCTTCACAATATTTTCTTTGAAAATATATTGCTTCACTTTAATGTCTTGATACATCTTCTCAAACAAGGGAAAAATGTAGACATCCAATTCTTAACACCATTTGTGTTGAAATTGTTAATCTTACTCGAATTACACTCAAATGCATATTTTAGGTCAAAATCCATAAAAAGCAATAAATGGTTTGAAATTGTCATTTACAAGTGCCAATATAGGTCAAATTATCCCTAAATAGGGCAACGTAATTTATGGGCCAATAAACTTTGATCAATTCATTTTGAGTCAAAATGATGATTTCACCTTTTATGCTCTGGATCACTCTTTTCTCCTAAATTCATTGGTACACACTATGTAAATTTATTATTTTGTGTTGAAAACATCCTAAATGGAAATACAATTCTATTTCATCTAGCGTCACCTTCTAATTCTTCTTGAGTCAAATTACAACTTAGTAATATGACTTTTTGACCATTTTGATTAATTAAGGGCCAATTTTTAGATAATTGCACAAATGTTGATTGACCTTGTTTAAGGCTAATTAATCCAAATTAAGAGTTTAAGTGGATTTTCCATGAGAGTTGTTAATTTTTTTAAAAAAAATTGATTCTTATTAACTACATCATCAGGTGACATCATTTTTTGGGAAGACATCCCTAGGCCATAAATGCCACAAATATCAGGATTATGGGTCACCCATGCCTAGTTAATGCCTCCTATGCCTTTTCAATGCCTTTTCTTCCAAGGTCATGATGGAGATAATTATGGATTTAATTCCAAATAATAGGATTATCCATCACCACACATCTCAATCTTGAGATGGATGGTCATGGTTGATCTTGAGCAATCTCAAAATTATATAAATAGAGAGGCCATGGACATGAATTATAGGCTTGAATATTGCAAAGTTATAATGTTAAATTTTTTCCACAAGGTTTTGATTTTGATCATAGATTTTTCCCTAATCTACCATAGTCACTACACTTATGCACTTACCTATATTCATTAATTCCTACTCTTACCCACACCAATAACACTTGACTACCACTAGTATCCTTTTCTTTACCAAAACCATTTTATAAGTATTCCTACGTATAACCACTCCTAGTCATCCTTAGACTTGTAACATTTTTACCTTATCCCCACTAACTAATGACCAAGATAAACCAACCCCTGACTCTTACACAATTATTCTACCCATCAACTTTAAAAAAATTCATCACTAATCTTTCACGACTATTCAAACACATTTAACAAGGTTAAAACCTTGTAAAATTTTACCCCTCTTATATTGACTCTCAAACTAATGTCAATCATAGGTTGATCGACACTAGTTCCCTTTCGATTGACATCAGTTATCTATTAATTGATGTCAATCAACATCAACTGACACCAGTTATATATCAACCAACATTATTTGACATTGACCAACATTGATAATTGTAAATTATGGCTAAAACCTTGAAACCCTAATTTTCCCTCCCAACCAACTCCTTTCCATTCCCTATCTCTTTTACCCTAAAAAAACATCTTTAGCTACTTTGCCCTCTATTCTATGTACCAAATCTATCCCACACTCTTAAAAAAACCAAACTAATTACAAAAAAATAATAAAACCAAAAAGAGGATCCAAACACCAAATCAACTACCTCATCTCATGTCTACCTTTATGGTGGCACCTACCTCCTGGTCATAGCTTACCCTTCAATTGGTGCATGTCCTTTTACCTACATGGTCACTCCTCTTTATCTGTACTGGCCCCACACTATACCCTACCTATTGCCCTATCTAAACCTCTCACAATCCATTAACTAATAAATTTTTCACTTACCCATTTATACTCTGATTAATCACTTATTTTACTCCCAAATATTTTGGAAAACATTCTAAGGCATATAATCTCTCAAATGTTAGACAACTAATGGTAAAATAACTAATAGACATTCATTTTGACCTTTTTGGTCATTAACTCCCTTTTTTAAGGTTTAGCCAATGATCAACCTTGATCACACCTTCAGTTAACATGATCGATGTTGGTCATCCTAACTTTAGGACAACTAGCATCGATAAAATACATTAGGGTCTACCCCTTACCCCTACCCCCAACCTTGGACCCCTTTCCACTAAAAAAGATCCATTTATACATACCAACACACACTTTTCATCTCACTCCTCACCCCCATAATCAGAGATTACCTTATTCTCTTTCATAGTCTATAACCACTTTAACTCAACTTAGTCACTCTTGTTATTGTTCACATATTTTTTGTATCACCCCTACCTTGATCACTTTGACCATGCAGCCTACCTTGCCATGATGTATACCCTTACATATGTGTGTTACTTTGTGTGCAACCCTTTTGTTGCATCAAACATAATAACTTACAATCCCAACACCTTCAACCCATTTCATCTTCTTAGGATCACATCCTACTTTTGTCTCCCTAAGCAAACATATACCTTATGTAGGAGATGTTGGCTGGTGGAGCTTGATCTTATTTTAATACCTAGTTCCTCATAGAGGGGGTGTGGGGGGGAAACACCCTCTCACTAAGGTCTCAATGGAGGTCCAGGGGGTGTTGACCTATTTTGGAGCCCCCCCCTGGTGGGGGCTTATGGATAGTGCCCTCAAATCAAAATTTAGTTAAAAATGCAATATAAAATATTATAATTTTGTAGTAAATCTAGACCATTCACTATTAGGTTGTAGATCTAATAGTATAAATTATATTTATGCATTTTTGCCCTATATGTAACCCTATTTTGATATGAGGGCATTGTAATTATGAAAACACACTATATGTGAGTGAAGAGGATAATACAGTGGTTGTATTTTAGGTTTTTACCTTTATGTGTTAGACTGAATAATAAGAAAATACTACCTATTTATGTGTAGATGTAGCCCATATTAGGTGAACCATGTTAAATCTATGTCTCTATTATGTTGTATTTTTTATATTTTATTTTTATTTTTTAATTCATTAATATTGATCTATGTTTCATATTCCTAATAAATGGCATCAGAGCTAAAAGTTTATTTGGTAGTTAAACTTGTAGAAAAAGAGGGCTCTTGGTTCGAATGGGAGCAATGGTAGAAAAAGGCAAGTTTAAGGTTAAAAAGTTCAGAAATTGAAACTATTAGCTATGGAAGATGCAAATGGAGGACTATTTATATCAAAAGGATCTTTTCTAACCATTAGGTGGAATAAAAAAGACTTTGATGAATATGAAGGATGAAGAATGAGAGGTTCTTGATAGAAAGGCACTAAGAACAATATGACTGTGCCTAGCAGCATCGATGGCCTTCAATATTTCAAAAGAAAAGACAAGAATGGATTTGATAAAGACATTAGATAGAGTGTATAAAAAAACACTCAACCTCCAATATGATATTTATTATGAAGCATTTATTTAGTTTATAAATGTTAGAAGGTGGATCTGTTACTGATCATTTAAATACATTTAACACGGTCACAAATCAATTAAACTCTATAGAAGTAAATTTTGATGATGAGGTTAGGGATCTTTTGATTCTATGCTTATTATCAGAAAGCTAGAATGGATTGGTCATGGATATGAGTAATTCTATCTCTGATTTAAACATTTTAAAGTTTGATTATGTTATGTGTGCTATTCTTAGTAGGGAAATGCGATGAAAAAACAAAGTTGAGACATCAAGTAATGCTTTGACTATGGAGAATATGCGAAGATAAAAGGATAGAGAAAAGGGCCCAAAGAATCATGGTAAGTCTAAGAAGGGTAGATCCAAATCTAAAGGAATGTTGGTGTGTTGGATTTGTGGGAAGAAAAGACACCTGATGAAAGATTGTTGGTTTCAAAGAGAAAACAAGGAGATGGACAACAAGATAATAATCAGGAAGCAAATGTAGTAGGTTATGTGTTACAAGATGATTTAATCATTTATTTTGATAATATTAATGATTCTTGGGTGTTATATTCAAGGGCTACATTTTATGCTACACCCCGTAAGAAATATTTTCAAGATTATGTTCAAGGCAATTTTGGATAGTTTTATTTGGGTGATGGTGAACCCTGTAAAATTGTAAGAAAGGGTAAAATATAGATAAAATTATAAAACAGAAACAAATGGTTATTAAAAGAGGTAAGGCTTGTTCCTGAGTTGAGAAGAAATCTAATTTTAGTAGGGCAATTGGGAAGTAAGGGCTATACAATTACATTTGTAGAAAATTTATAGAAGTTCACTAAAGGATCATTGGTAATAGCAAAAGGAGAGAAGGTAGGTACATTATATTTATCTAATGGTAATGTTGAATCTTCTATTGATTTAGCTTATACAGAAGTGGATATAAAATTATGGCACAACAGACTTGGGTACATGAGTGAGAAGGGCATGCAAGTTCTCCACTCAAAGAGTTTGTTGCCAAATTTGAAGAAGGTAGAATTGGAATTTTGTGAGCATTATGTGTATGGAAAATAGAAGAGAGTTGAATTTATTAGAGTCAGAAAGACAAAGAAGGATGAAAAGTTAGAGCTTGTGCATACAGATGTATGGGGACTGTGATGTACCTTACTTAGGGGCTCTTTTTCTTCCTACAAATACTTTGATACCACTGTGATGTCCCTTACTTAGGGGCTCTTTTTCTTCCTACAAATGCTCTGATACCACTGTAAGATCCCCTTCTAATAGGGAATATAGAAACACAAACCATTCTGAACAAGGATACAATCTTGCAGAATAAATTCAGATAAACAATAAACCACATTAAATCTCTTATTTCCCAATCAAATATCTTATCACTTGTCAGATAATTACAATTATAGTTTTATATCATACATATCAAAGAATATTACAATATGGTCTTAAAACCCTGATCTTCTTCAAATCTAGAAACAAATTCTGAGTCTGGATGGTTCTGGTTTCTATGTCGACACACAGTCACCGTCGTCGGTCGATATACTGCCGACATTGGTCTCTGTCGGTCAGCTTCCCTGCTGACATCGATCTTAAGTTGGCCGATGTCAGTCACTGGGATGGATGATGTCAGTCTCTGTGGATCTTTTCCTGCCGATGTTAGTCTCTGTGTGAATTTGTATGGATCTGTACGGTCTTCGTATGGCCGCCAATAAAGTATAACACACCCTGATAGCTGAACAACCTGATCTCAAGATATACGATTCTAATACAGAAGATCTAGATCTGTATAACTTATTGAATCAAAAACCTAATAAATTAAATACCTAAAATACTATGATAACTTTTGTGTGAAGTTATCTCTCAAACCTGTAAACCTCTGTGATAACTTTTGTATGAAGCTATCTCTCAATTTGGCAATAGATCAGTTGATATTTCACAGCCTCTAAATCGCACACAATGAAGAGTTGACATTCTCCACTATAGATGGAATCTTAGAGCCCTTGGCTCAGTCTTCTCAGGGAAAACCCTTAGCAAAATCTGTCTTCAAATCAATAATCAATTCATGAATACAAACTCTCCCCCATGAGAAACCCTTATACCCTCCAAAGGTGTGCTTGCTAAAATTAGATTTCCTCAAATTAGAACTTGGGCTTCTTAAATTAGAATTAGGGTCTTAAAATTAGACCAAATAATTAATACTTAATAATTAATTAATATCTAATTTAAAATTAGACCAAATAATTAATTAATTAATAATTAATTAATATCTAATTTAAAATTAGACCAAATAATTAATATTTGATTAAATCAATCAAATATTAATATCTCCCTCAATACATGTCAGATCCTCGAACCGTCTAAAGCTGGTGAACTAGGGAGTTATTCTGCACATGACCATATCAAAACAAGGGTGCTCCACTGCATGTCAAATATCCCTAAATAATAGGAGCTCAGGAAAATATGTCTGAAAGAGCCTGAATGAAAGCCAACTGTAGAGATTCTACTAATCGAAGCCATGCCAAGCTCCATCAAGACCCTCTATCCATCCTCTCAGCCTACGAGGGTTGCATAATAGGCTGATCATCAAGTCTGACGATGTCCACTAAAAAAGGGGACATGACAATCTGCCCCTCCTAAAATTGCTTGTCCCCAAGAAATGTCGGAACAATGAACCACTCGATCCACCTGGATCCCAAATGTAGTCATGATCTATACTGATGACAATAAATGCAAGCTCATGCAATATCCTCAGAAATATAACCAAGAGGAATCCACAGTCAAACTAGTGAATACAACTCAACCAATCTCCAAAATCACAACTGCTAAATGGAACTATGTCGATTGTGGATAATCCACATCTCTGCAGATCACTAGCCACTGTCTCATCACCCAAACTCCTATGCATCAATGATAATGAGGAGACATCATATGCTAGATAGCAATAACACAACCCAAATCTGTTGGTCATCAACTCTTTCTCTAAGTCATGTACCAATAAACTATCAACTCCACCTGCAAAAGATGATGCCAATCCATCCCATAATGAATGGTAAGAAACTGGAGCTGATCTACACCTATGTGAAATCAAATCTTCTCTCTATGGGTCAAAAGAAGAATAATGAGCATACCCCACCTCAAAATCCTTGTGAGGTAGCATAGTAGATAGGATCCCTATAATCTCCCCACCTAATCTGCTAATAACACTAGTACCTTGGATGAGAACACCTTATGTCACCCTATGCGAATCCAGATGAACACCTACACTATCCAAAAAATACTCCATGAATGATTTAGTGCAATAAAAATTATATGAGGAAGCATCAACATACTCCCCCACACACCACAACTAATCCCTCTGTAAAGGTGGCACAACCAATTGTACCACACTGTCATTTGTGTGAGAAGAATCAATCTGGAGACTCGACTCCACTGGCATTCCAAACTCATCGAGACCAAGTACTCCTAAATCTTGCACATGTGTGTCAGCCTCAACAACATGTTCCTCAGCAAAAACTATAGGAATGTACTCACACCAACCACCTCAATATATGAATGATCTGGGTCTGGAGCTGGTGAAGACCTCAAATGCTCTAGCTCCATGGTCACCTTAGCCAAATGAAACTATGACTCCTCATAAGCCAACTGCGTACTCTCAAGAATCTCAGAAGTCACCTCTAGCTCTTGAGTAAGCTCACTCACCTTATCTTCCTTGACCAACAATGCATCATATGCTGTGCTACCCCACTCCATGAGATAATCTCTGTCGGCTACCAACTGCATATAATCATGTCTCAGAATATGGATAGCCTCCCATAATGAGTAGATCTCTGTCAAGGACAAATAACTACCTCCCTACTCAATGCTAGTAGGAGAACCCCAACCATAAACTGCTAACAACTGATGAGCAGCATCAAAATGCTCACAAGCAGTAGTGATATCTCCCTCACCTACTCTCAACTGGCTGGTCACATGATGGCACTGGCTAGATTGTCTCCTACAATCCTCCTCTGATGCACGGTCCAAAATAGTAGACTCAAAATCACTGATCTCTAAAGTACTACCATCCATACTCTGTGAATCAACTTCAAAGCTCATATCAACATATAGAGTATCAACAACTGTAGCATCACTGTCTAACTCCTCCATATCGGAAGAAACTACTGAGGAAACTAAGTCCTCAAAATTGTCTACTGCATTCTCCTGGGTGTCATCTGCAACAATCAAATCCTGGGACTCTGCTACAATCTCTGCCATATCTGAGAGATCATCAACACTCAGTGTACTAACATCTGAGTACACCTCCACACTCTGAATGCAAGCATCAGACTCATCCTCACTGTCAAACACCTGAACTGAACTCACCTTAAGACAAAGCCCGTCCACAACATCCTCAATTGCTCCTACCTGTGAAGATAATGCAGATAAATCATTACCTGAAGATGTGTTAATGTCTCCATATACTGGATCAACATGTCTGTCAAACTCATCATTCAAACTTCTACATGTCATAGGGAAAGTACTACGATCCTTAGGTCTATCAATTAAACTCTTTAACCACATACCGGCTCTAGGTGAGATATTTTTCTCTTTTGTCCAGACATGCCATAAATCTTCTGCCAAAAGTTTAGAAATTTTATCCTCCTCCTCAAACAAGATTGTGAACATGATAGAGTGCATTAATATTAATACATCACTGGAATGAAACTCATCTAAAATATTCCAAAATATGTTAAACATCCTACGAATGCCACCAATACAACCTACTAACATCATAATGTTTTCAAATCCATACCTTGCAAATATTTCAAGTAATCTTGCCCTCTTTGAGAAATGAGGGTCTCTAATGTCATCCAACTTTTCGAAGCTTTTTACCATGGCATGAAGTACCTTTCTCATAATCCGATCATCATAAAAATTAAAGCCAACTATTATCCTCATGATTTCACTAATGCAAGAGAGAGTTGCAAGTCTTACCACCTCATCACGATGTCTCAATAATCGGGGCTTCACCAACGAACCAAATGATGGAGATAACACTGTTTGCATGTCATAAGAATTTGACTGATCAACCTTGCCTAAATAAGTTTCTAACTCCTCCAAGGTTTTTAGAATGTCATCTGCTTGCTGAAATAGATTATCTAACTCCTTATTTACATTGTGCATTATTTCTTCCAAATCTTTGACACCTGTTAAAGCCATACTGATAATCAAATTCAATCTGAAATAACCTAATCAGGCTGGCAAGACATTGGCTCTGATTTGCCCAAACTATCCAATAGGATGGCAGGAATTTAGCTCTGATACCACTATGATGTCCCTTACTTAGGGGCTCTTTTTCTTCCTACAAATGCTCTGATACCACTGTAATATCCCCTTCTAATAGGGAATATAGAAACACAAACCATTCCGAACAAGGATACAATCTTGCAGAATAAATTTAGATAAACAATAAACCACATTAAATCTCTTATTTGCCAATCAAATATCTTATCACTTGTCAGATAATTACAATTACAGTTTTCTATCATACATATCAAAGAATATTACAATATGGTCTTAAAACCCTGATCTTCTTCAAATCTAGAAACAAACCCTGAGTTTGGATGGTTCTGGTTTCTGTGTCGACACACAGTCGCCGTCGTCGGTCGATATACTACCGACGTCGGTCTCTGTCGATCGGCTTCCCTGCCGACGTCGGTCTTCAGTCAGCCGATGTCGGTCACTGGGATGGCCAATCTCAGTCTCCGTGGATCTCTGCCTGCCGATGTCGGTCTCTGTGTGAATCTATATGGATCTGTATGGTCTTTGTACAGCCACCAATAAAGTATAACACACCCTGATAGCTGAACAACTTGATCTCAAGATATACGATTCTAATACAGAAGATCTAGATCTGTATAACTTATTGAATCAAAAAACTAATAAATTAAATACCTAAAATACTATGATAACTTCTATGTGAAGTTATCTCTCAAACCTGTAAACCTCTGTGATAACTTTTGTATGAAGCTATCTCTCAATTTGGTAATAGATCAGCTGATATTTCATAGCCTCTGAATTGCACACAATGAAGAGTTGACGTTCTCCACTGCAGATGGAATCTTGGAGCCCTTGGCTCAGTCTTCTCAGGGAAAACCCTTAGCAAAATTTGTCTTCAAATCAATAATCAATTCATGAATACAAACTCTCCCCCATGAGAAACTCTTATGCCCTCTAAAGGTGTGCTTGCTAAAATTAGATTTCCTCAAATTAGAACTTGGGGTTCTTAAATTAGAATTCCTCAAATTAGAACTTGGGCTTCTTAAATTAGAATTAGGGTCTTAAAATTAGACCAAATAATTAATAATTAATAATTAATTAATATCTAATTTAAAATTAGACCAAATAATTAATTAATATCTAATTTAAAATTAGACCAAATAATTAATATTTGATTAAATCAATCAAATATTAATATCTCCCTCAATACATGTCAGATCCTCGAACCGTCTAAAGATGGTGAACCAAGGAGTTATTATGCACATGACCATATCAAAACAAGGGTGCTTCGCTGCATGTCAAATATCCTTAAATAATAGGAGCTCAGGCAAATATGTCTTAAAGAGCCTGAATGAAAGCCAAATGTAGAGATTCTGCTAATTGAAGCCATGTCAAGCTCCATCAAGACCCTCTATCCATCCTCTCAGCCTACGAGGGTTGCATAATAGGCTGATCATCAAGTCTGACGATGTCCACTAAAAAAGGGGACATGACAGGGACTGACTCAAGTATCATCCTTTGGTGGCTCTTCTTATTATGTTACTTTTATTGATGATACAACTAGAAAAACATGGGTTTATTACATACAAAAAAATTTGATGTTTTTTATACTTTTAAAAAATGAAAAGCTTTGGTTAAAAATGAGACATGAAATAAGTTAAAGTGTGTTAGATCAGATAATGGAGGTGAATACTGCAATGAGAAATTTGATAATTATTATTTATCACATGAGATTAGTAGAGAGAAGATGATTCCAATAACACCACAACAAAATGGTGTGTTAGAAAGGATGAACATGACAATCATGGAGCATGCAAGGAGTATGAGATTACATGAAATGTTGTCCTTACATTTTTGGGTAAATGTTATGGATACTTCTATTTACTTAATAAATAGAGGGCCTTCAAGTCCTTTAGATGGTGGCATTATAGAAGAAGAATGGATAAGTAAAAAGGTAGATTATTCCTTCTTAAAGACTTTTGGTTGTGAAACATTTTTCCATATTGATAAATAAAATAGAGCCAAATTTAAAACAAAATCCAAGAAATGTACTTTTATTGGATATGAAGTTAATAATTTTGGTTACCATTTATTGAATTTTAAAAATCGCAATATCATTAGGAGTAGAGATGTGATCTTTAATGAGAAGGTCGTGTACAGAGATCAGTTGTAGAAAAAGAAAAAAGAAAATACAAATACAAAATATGTAATACTTGATGAAATCACAAAAAATGAAATTGTAAAAGTGCCAAAAAATTAGAATGTGTAGCAAATATAACAAGTACCTTAAACTCTTGAAAGTGTAGTTAGAAGATTTACCAAAGTAAGTAGACTCCCTGAATGATACTCTCTTTCGCTATATTATTTATTATTGATTGATGGTGGTGAGCCAAAAAGCTATGAAGAATCAATGTAGGTAGAAGCCAAAAGGAAGTGGGAGCAAGGCATGAAAGAGGAGATGGACTCCTTGATACATAACCAAACTTGGGATTTGGTTCAGTTACTTATAGGTAAAAGAACATTGTAGAATAAATGGGTTTATAGGATGAAGGAAGAAGATGGAGGAAAAATGAGGTACAAGGCTAGACTTGTTTTAAAAGGGTTTGTATAAAAGAAAGGTATTTATTTTGATGAAATATTTTCTCTAGTTATAAAAATGACTTCCATAAAAATTGTTTTAAGTTTGGTAGCAGTATAGATTTTCTCCTTGAACAGTTAGATATGAAGACTACTTTCCTTCATGGTGACTTGGAGGAGGAAAGATATATGAAGAAGCCATAAGGATACAAAGTAAAATGTAAGGAAAAAATAGTGTGTATGTTGAAGAAGATTTTGTATGGTCTAAATCAAGCTCTAAGGCAGTGGTATTTGAAATTTGACATGTTTATGACATAACAAGGTTATAGTAGATGTCATTCTGACCACTGTGTCTATTTCAAGAGATTAGATAATGGTAGATATATTATCTTGTCATTGGATGTAGACGACATGCTTCTTTTAGGGTTTAACATGCAAGATATAAATGATCTCAAAATAAAATTAACAAATTCATTTGCAATGAAGGATTTGGGTGCTACAAAGAAAATCCTTGGTATGAGAATAACAAGAGATATGAAAAATAAAAAATTGACATTGTCTCAATAAAAGTACATAAAGAAGGTGCTAGTTAGGTTTAATATGCAAGATGTAAAACTTGTAAGTACACCTTTGGGAGGGCACTTCAAATTAAACAAGGAATAATGTCTTTAAATGTAGGAGGAAATTAATTACATGTCTAAAGTTCCATATGCTTCAGTAGTTGGAAGTTTAATGTATGATATGGTGTGCATGAGACTAGATATTTCTCATGTAATGGGAGTTGTCAGTAGGTTTATAAATAATCTAATAAAAGAGCATTAAGATGAAATCAAGTGGATTCTCAGATACTTGAAAGGGACCATTGATAAATGATTGTGTTATAAAGGTTTAGATGTTACCTTATAAGGATATGTTGATGCAAACATGGCTAGAGATTAGATGTTAGGAGGAGCACCACAAGTTATGTATTCAATATTGGTGACACAAAGGTTAGTTATATTTAAAAATTATAGAAGATAGCTGCTTTTCCAACTACAGAGACATAGTATGTTATAGCTACGTAAGCTAGCAAGGAGATGATATGGATGCAATGGTTCATGGAAGAGTTGAGGCATAAGTAGGAAGATTACAAGTTATATAGTGATAACCAAAATGTGATTCATTTAGCAAGGAACTGAGTATTCCACTCAAGAACCAAACATATAAAACTCAGGTATCACTTCATTCGTTCAGTTTTGGAGGATGGTCAATTGAAGTTGGAGAAGATTTATACAAGTCAGAATCCTGTAGATATGTGAAAAAAGTAATCACAAAGGAGAATCTGGAGAGTTGTTTAGATTCAATAGGTATTCAAAGATAACAAAGAATATGAGAAATAAACTAGGGTCAAATTTCAAATAAAATTCTAAGGAAGAGTTGTAGCGATGGAGTTGCAACAATCAGTCTCCAAGTGGGACATTGTTGGATGGTGGAGTTTGATTTTATTTTAATGCCCAATTATTGACAAAGGGGTGTGGGGGGACAACTCCCCCCACTAAGGTCACCATGGGGGTCCAGGGGGTGGTGACCTATTTTAAATCCCCGCTAGTTGGGGCTTGGGGGCAGTGGTCTTAAAACAAAATTTAGTTAAAAATGCAATATAAAATATTATAATTTTGTAGTAAATTTGGACCATTCACTATTAGGTTATAGATCTAATAGTAGAAATTATGTTTGTGAATTTTTGCCCTATATATAACCCTCCTTTGATATGAGATAATTTTAATTATGATGGCACACTATATGTGAGTGGGATATTGCAGTGGTTGTATTGCAAGTTTTTCCCTTCATTTATTAGATTGAATAATAAGAAAGGACTAACTATTTCTATGTGGATGTAGCCCATATTGGGTGAACCACATTAATTATGTGTCTTTATTGTGTTGTTTTTTATAATTTTTTTATAATTTATTAATATTTCTCTATGTTCCATATTCCTAATAAGAGACTTGCATTTATAAGTGCAACCCATATCAACTACGCTTAATGTTATGGCCTGGTTCTCCTATCACTTGTTATTTTTAGTATAACCTTATTTCCTAATTTATTCAACCATGGTAGCCTCATATAGGTTCAATTTATAACATTGTACTTCATTTCATTTTGTGTATCCTTTTGTGCTTTCATGCCTCAACTACCCAACTGACATTATCACCAACTTACCCACTTGTCAAACCTGAACTTGACTTCATTTTCACCTTATCACTTCCCAGTTTGAGGGAGACACCTCCTCCCATACTAGGGGCATCTAGCCTTACACTCTATCATTTATTTTTGTTTTACATCTTATTGGTTCAACCTACACAACAAAAAAGGGTAAAATGTAGACACTAAAAAACTGCACCAATGGTTCTAGATGTCGTAAAACACTTTTTTTGACCCCTTTAACTCCCTTGGGTTAGAACATTTGTTAGAACCCTTTAAAAACACCCATTTACCCCTTTGCACACATTTATCTAAATTAATTAATTAAGCTAATAAATCCTATTTACACCTCACCCTAACTAAACCCATGGATAACTTAGCGACACCTAGCCTTAAGACCATTTCCTACCTTAGCATTTAAAGTCCTAACCTCCTAAATTATTTCTACCTACATCATCATGCCTCCTTAAACAAATTTAAACGACTTATAAAGGTTTTAAATACCAAAATTAAATGTAAAACACTATTTTTGGTTAGTTAGACCATTTCCACCTAAACCGATGTCGATCATCCCTCCATCAACACCAATTGACCACAGCTAACATTGGTTACTTAAAGATACATCGGGACCCTTGATTAGGAGGTTGAATCATTTTTGAGAAAGACTCAAATTTTTTGTGTAAATCCAAGCTTTTTTAGTGAACCAAAGAATTAGTCTAGAGATCAGGAAGTGCTTCATCACCTCAATATTTAGGATTCAATCATTGTTACTCTACCCATTTTTTCTAGGCTCACAATCATCTCACACTCAACTTCAAGTCATCTCCAGGCTAAAAAATCCACAAAAACTAAGTATCCTATACTTTTATTAGTTTAGTGTTTGATTTTGGTATTTTATTTCTTCTACCCCCTTTGAATCTTCCCTCCACACTCTCTTTTGTGTTGGAGTTCTTCAACTCCAACACCCCTTTTCCACCAAATCCCCACTAAGCCATTCTTAGACTTTGGAGTATTAAACCCCTATGTTTTAAATGCTTGAGTCTCCATTCTATCTTGATGACTATCAACTAACCTCTAAATAGACCATCAACACCTCTATAAACAGCCCAAAAGTCCATTTTTGTCCAAAGTTAGAACTATGATAAACCCAAGTGGTCGACATCATTCATCCTTGATCGACATCAATTACCCTTAACCAACATCAATCACATAATGATCGACATCAGTCTCTATGTATTTTTTCCCCAAAATTATCAAGTTAAAATCACCTATCAACCCTAACCCAAAATCTTGTTTTCTAATCCCTATCATAACACAAAGTCAAAATCAATTTTCTAAATCATATTTTAACACTTTAGCATTTATTTTGAACAAGTTAATGCCATTTTATTAAAATCAATCATTTTTCTTGAAAAAAATTTTATTACATTGTGATTAAGTACTTTTCATTACTTTATGTAAGCATCTCTTCCAACATTTTTTAAAACTTAACTTGTTAAATGAGTGGATTGACGACCTTCTAGTAATGTCTTGTACTTCTTGGATCTATCACTTGCCAAGCAATCCACCCTACAATATTACTAATCAATCATATTTATAGTCTCATTCTTATTGCAAGTCATTCTTCCCAAGTGAAAGATGATTTATTCACATAGTCTTAATCATGGAGTGTGCAACTAAAGCTAGGTTCATCTAGACTTTCTCCCTTTTTTAAAGTTTTACATATTATGAAAAAAATAAAAAATAATACAAAAACATAGTGAAACATTCTGGTACGCCTAATGGGAGCCTAGAGTTATCTTGGGTTCATAATTGTTTTAGGATACTTGGGGCATTTAGCCTTCCACTGTATCATTCATTTTTATTTTGTAGCTTGTTGATACAACCTACACAATAAAAAAGGCAAAATGTAGACACTAGAAAATTGCACCAATGGTTCTAGATGTTGCAAAACACTTTTTTGACCCCTTTACCCCCTTTAGGTTAGAAAATTTCTTAAAACCCTTTAAAAACACCCATTTACCCCTTTATACACATTTAGCTAAATTAATTAATTAATTTAATAAATCTTATTTATACCTCACCCGAACTAAACCTATGGCTAACTTACTGACACCTAGACTTAAGAACATTTTCTACCTCAACATTTAAAGTCCTAGACTATTCTACCCATATGACCATGCCTCCTTAAATGATCTCAAACCAATTCTAAAGGTCTTAACTACCAAAATTAAGTACAAAACACTATTTTTGGTAAGTTAGACTATTTCTACCTTGATCGATGTCAGTCATCCCTCAATTGAAATAGGTTGACCAACACTGATGTCAATTACTTAAGGATACCTTAGGACCCTTTCTTAGGAGGTTGAATCATATTTGAGCAAGAATCAAAACTCTTATGCAAATTTAAGATTTTTAGTAAACTAGAGAACTAATCTAGAGATCAAAAAGTACTTCATCACCTCAAGATTGAGGATTCAAACACCATTACTTTGTCCATTTTGTTATAGGTTCCTAATTAGACCACACTCAACTTCAAGTCATCTCCAAGCCAAAAAATCCATAATAAATAAGTATATTATACTTTTATCAATTCAATATTTAGTTTTAGTAGTTTATTGATTCTACCCCCTTTGAATCTTCCCTCCACACTCTCTTTTGTGTTAGATTTTTACAACTCCAACACCCCTTTTCTACCAAATCCACACTAAGCCATTCTCAACCTTTAGAGTATTAAAACCCTATGTTTGAAATTCTTCAGTCTCCATTCTATCTTGATGACCATAAACCAACATCTAAATAGCCCACCAACCCCTCTACAAATATCCCAAAAGTCCATTTTTATCAAAATTAAAAACTATGATAAACCCACAATGATCAACATTGATTACCCTTAACTGGCATTGGTCACATAGTGATTGGTATCGATATTTATGTATTTTTTCTCAAAACAGCAAGTTAAAATCACCTATCAACCCTTGTTGGAAATATGATTGTCATTAATGTCAAAAGGGAGATTATTAGCATTATGGATGTTGTTGATGTTCAAGGCCAAATATGGTGATTATAGGATACACAAGGGATCTTATTAGAGGTCAAAAATGATTGGAGTACTTATGTACATGAGTAGAATTCACTAGGTTATTCATATTGATCATTTAGACATTTTAGGTCTATAGATGAAAATTTGAATAGGTAGTTTGCTCATATCACCATTTCCATGTGTGGATGAGTCTAGGGGATTTGGTCATATGGTAGTGATCAAATTAGTCCTTATTTATTATTCACAAAATTTTAATCTATACAATGAAGAGTAGATGAAGATATAGGGACGCAAAGTTGGCTATTCAGACAAAATTCACTAAGTTTTTATACTTAGCCAAATTTGCAAAAGGGCTCAAGTAGAGCCAAGTACACATGTTGATGAGTTCAAAATTTGCACACATACAGGTTTTAGATAAAAATGATCATATGGGTTTATTTGTTTTATGCCTAGTTTCTATGTGCTAAATCTTAGGTCACATGAAAAAATATATGCAAGAATAAAATTGGCCTTCTAGGCAATTTCAAGCATAAATTAGCTCTATGGTAGAATAATATAAGTGAGTAGATTAATGGCATTATATCTTTTATGCACAAAGGATCCAAGAATAAATGAGCATATTGGTTTGTTGATTATCATGCCTAGTTTATATGGTCCAAATTTTAGAATAGGCAGATGAGTGAAACAAAAGATATGAAGGTACAAAGTTAGCCTTCCAAGCATTTTAAGAAGGTCCCCATGCTTTGTCAACTTTACACAAAGTAAAGTTTGAACTTGTTAGAAGATCTAACAGTTAGGGCTTAATCATATGTTGAAGATTCAATGATGCGCAGTGAAGTCAACATGTCAAAGGCACCTCTGATTAAATGCACTAGTGATAAGTGTCATAATCATGGAGCTTTCCCAATAAATCTATAGTATGATTCAAAATCAAATAGTCAATAAACAACATAGGAATGCCAATTGTATCAATAGAAAGAACTGATAGTAATGTGTATAAGGAATGTGCTAATTCCAAGTGTCACATTTATAGGAACTCAAATGTTTGAGCTTGTCAAAATATTGAATGGTGAGCAGTTGATCATGCAAATAAGATCTAATAGAGCGAGTGGACTGAATAAGATGAAGTTCTCAATGTTTATCGACATATAGATGAGTTAAAAACTAATCTAGATTAATGGAGCATATTTTATCTAAAGACTCAAGAAGTTATGAGATGAGATTAGGATCTCAAGGTTTAACCATAGATAGAAGTAAAGTTCATGCTAGTTTGAATATCTAATGGCACACATGAGCTCATATTAGAAAGATCAATAGACAAATTTTAAAGTTGAATAATTTAAAGTTAAAAAATATACAAAGATCGAATGAAGCACATAATCCTATCAGAGATTGATCTAATAGATGCATTTTAAAGTTGAGTAGTTTAAATGAAGACCATCAGATTATGGCACCAAAATTAAGATCAATAGTTGATATTTAAATACAAGATCTTCCTAATGGTCAAGCATAAGAACATGAAATAACATGTAGGTAAGCCATAAATTATGATACAAATAATTAGATTGATTTTTGTAATTGATCAAATTTATGTAAATATGCATGCATATCAAAACTAGAGCCCAATATACAATGAAAATAGTAATGAGACCAAAAATCATGATGGTGGAGCATGAGTTGAAGAGGTGGGAAACTTGTAGTTAAATATAAGAACTAAAGTCCAATATAACTGATCTTGATGTGTTAGAAAACTAGTGTGAATATATATGAGATACGAACCTTAGATCAATTACTTATATATATGTCATTTAGGACATAGGTAGAAGTTGCTAGTATTATTGAATTGTGTCAAATAGAGATATATAAAGACATAAAAGTAGAGAGGTGGAGTGGAAGAGAAGAGAGATGAAGTCAAAAGCATGGGAAATTAAAGACCATACCTATAATAAAGAATAAAAAAATATATTCATTTATGAATCTATATTGTAATATGAAGTTGTAGCTCTATATAAGAATATGATAGGTAGTTGCCATCAGATAAGCTGAGTTGGTGATCAGTTAGGGAGTGGGTGCTTCCTTAGAGTATATGTTCTTAAATCAGGTGATCAGTGTATCCTTAGGGTTTGTGTCCTTAAACATTGTAACCAATGAGGTTATTTATTGTGAGGATGGATTAAAAATGGTAGATTCTAGCAACTATTTTCATGGTGGTTTTTTTCATATTGGGGCTTTCATGGTATATTTAGTGTTGTGTTTATTTGTGTATGTGATCTCTCTATATAGTTTTAATCTACATTAAAAAGGTTTAAAAATGACTAAGTTAATCAATATACTAGTTCACCCCCCTCTTAATATATAGTTATGTTCTAACAGTTGGTATCAGAGCCTTAGTTCCTTTAAAGAAGCTTAATCAGCTCAGGTAGATCTTGGATAGTGAAAATAAATGGATAGTCAAGAAGGCTCTTTCTCAAATAAGGTACCTCTCTTTGATGGATCAAACTATGCATTTTGGAGTATTAGAATGGAAACATATTTATCCTCATTAGGGTTTTATGCATGGATATCTATTGTAAATAGATATACAACTCCTGCTATAACTCCTACTAATCAAATTGCTAAGAAAGCATATGAGATAAATGCCAAGACCGAGAATGCTATTTTATGTGGATTTTCTAATTCAAAGTTTGTCAAAGTGATGCATTATCAAAATGCACAAGATATATGAAACAAATTGAAAGGCATATATGAAGGTATTGACAAGGCAAAGTAGGCTAAGCTATGAATTTTTAAAGGCAAGTTTGAAAGCCTTAAGATGATTGAAAAAGAGAAAATTACAGACTACCTCCTTGGAGTAGATGAAATAGTCAATTCAATTAGAGACCTTAGAGAAGAGATGAAAGATCCAGTCATATTCAAAAAGGTCTTAATATCTCTGTTATCAAGGTATGACTCAAAAATATTTGTAATAGAGGAAGCAAGAGATATGGATAAACTCATTATTGATGAGATTCATGGAATGTTCATAGCTTATGAGATGAGAATGGGAGAAACATATACTTTCAAGACAGAAAATACATTCAAAGCATCGAAACCAGTAAAGTCAAAAACACCTACATCTAGATTTGAAGAGACTAATGAAGAAGAAACCAACTTTTCTAGAAGATTGAGAAGAGGGTCTGGAAAGCACAAAGGTAAGTTACCCTTAAAATGCTTTAACTGTGGTAAAATAGGAAATTTTTCTACTAAATTCCCTTATAATAAGAAGGATAACTCTAAGCAAGAAGATAATAGTAAAAAGGTGAAACCTCACAATTCCAAGAAGAAGAATTTCTTCAAAAATAAGAAAGGCCTATACAAAAAATAAGATAGCAATTTAGTGGATGGTAGAGATAGTTCTGATGATGATCATAACTATGATTTTATGGTTGAGAAAAAGAAAGTCCTATTTATGACAATATGATCAACTTCTTTGGATCAAGAAGAAGTTGAAGATTCAGATAAAGAATAAGGAGAAGTGGATTTAGAATGTGAACTCATCTATGCTCTAGAATAAATAGACAAACTAAGAAAAGAGAACTCAAAATAGAAGAATCTTGGACAAAAAGAGATTGATAAATGTCCAAAAGTCTTGAAAATTTTGATCAGATGGTGGTTATCCTAAAGACACAAGTTGAATAGGATAAAATAATAGATGTAGTGAAACTTGAACTACAATCTAAATTTGATGAGTACATGAAGTTAGAATCAGAGATAGTGGATTTGAGAAAAGAGCTTGAGAAAGCTAAAAGATAACTAGACAAAAGTCTAAAGTTGATATGAGGATCATACATTATTGATGAATTTATCAACTCTCAAAATCCTTCAAAAGAGAGATCAGGTCTTATTTATGAAAAAGAAAAAAAATTCCATAACTAGTACATATACTAATCTATATGACAACTTCAAAGTAGAAGGAGAATCAGGAACAAAGAAAGAGAAATATTATAAGGATATAAAGACAAAATCAAACACAACTAATATAAATAAAGCTGAAGGAGATAAGAATTCTGAAGAAAAGAAGAAGACAAAGGTAGCTGATGTAAATGGATACACAAAAGAGAGAGACTTGAAGAAGCCAGAGCTTAGAAGAGTTCCTCATAATACTCAAAGAAATGCTATGACCAGGTATTTCTCATCTTTTTATGGTTATTGTTATACCTGTAATTAGTTTGTTCATAGGGATATTGATTGTAGAGTTGTACCTAAAAGGAGAACAAACTTTGTAAGTATAGATTCATTTGCTCCCTTTTTAGATGCAAATGTAATGTGCTATAATTATAATAATTTTGGTCATATAGCTAAAAAATGTAGAGAAAACTTTGTAAGACCAAAGATACAAAAGAATAACATGCCTCTCAGTGTGAACAAAGGTTCATAAGTTTATGAAAAAGAGAAAAAGAAGCCAAATAAGAAACCCAAGGAGGTGTGGAAAGTGAAAGATCAATCTATGATTGCTCAAACTTCACTCCATCTCAAAGAGTAGAATTAATGGGTAATAAATAGTGGTTGCTTAAAACATATGACTAGTGACAAGAACAAGTTCATCAAATTGAGAAAATTTAAGGAAAGATCTATCAGCTTGGGAGATAACACTGCAATAAATATCAGAGATGAGATAACCTTGAACATAGATGGAAAATTGCCTATACGTGATGTCCTTTATGTTTAAGGATTGAAGCATAATATTGTAAGTGTCATCCAAATGTGTGACAATGGGTATAAGGTCACATTTAATATAGAAGGTTTTAAGTTAAATAGATTTGAAAGATTAGTTATAGAAGAGAAAATAACTGAAAGCAATATCTACAACATTATTAAAGTGAATGGTAATAGCTTCCTAGTAGGAAAGATTGATGAGAGTTGGTTATAGCATAGAAGAATGGGTCATGTTAACTATGATAACCTAGTCAAAGTGAGCTCAAATAAGCGTGTTAGACACATGCCTAAGATAACCAAACCTGTAGACACTACTTGCAAGGAATGTCAACTAGGCAAGCAAACAAGGGTAAAATTTCAAACAAAGGAATATGCAACTACAAAGCCTCTAAAATTAGTTCATACCAGTCTTTGTGGTCCTACTAAGACAAGAGGATCCAAAGGAGAAAGATACTTTAGGTTATTTTTTGATTATTACTCAAGAATGAGATGGGTAACCTTTTTGAAGGACAAGTCATAGGCATTTGAGAGATTCAATATATTTAGGGTCATGGTGGAGATTGAGATTGGATAAAAATTCAAATGTTTAAGATCTGATAAAGGTGGAGAATTTACTATAAATGAGTTCATAGAGTACTATGAGAAGCATGGAATCAAAATACATTACTCTGCAATAAGGACTCCAAAATAGAATGGAGTTGTTAAAATAAAGAACAAGATAGTTAAGGAGATGGCTAGAACAATGCCAAAAGAGGCCAAGTTACTTGATGGATACTAGAGAGAAGTAGTCTAAACAATAATATATATCTTGGATAGATTTAAACTATGGGTAAACAATGAAAAAACTACCTATGAACTATGGTATGGAAAACCTATCTCTATTAAGTACTTCAAAGTGTTTGGTAGCAAATGATACATTAAGAGAAAAGAGGACAAATTTGGAATCTTTGAATCAAAATCTGATGAAGGAATAGTTATTGGTTATTCCACCCAAAGTAAAGCCTACATATGTTACAACAAAAGGCTACACAAGATTGTATAGAGAATAAATGTCAAATTTGAAGAAGTCTTGAAACATGATAAACCTAACAAAGACATCTATGAAGAAGAATTAGAGTCTAAAAAATAAGAAGCTAATGAAGAGCACGAGGAAGAAAATGAAAAGACACATCTAGTCTTTGTTCAAAAGGATCATCCTATAGAATAGATTATTGGGAATAAGAATTAAGGAGTTCAGATAAGGAGAAGATTTATACAAAATGAGGAGCAAGTAAGTTTTGTTCTAATGTCTGAAATTGAGCCTAAGAGCTATGTTGAATCCAACAAGGATGGGAGTTAGCTAAAAGCCATGGAAGATAAACTAATCCAAATTGAAAATAGAAAAAATTGGTAATTAGTTCCAAGACATTCAAACAAGAATGTGATAGGTATAAAGTGGGTCTTTATAAAAAAATATCAATTAAGATGGAGTTGTTATAAGAAATAAAGAAATATTGGTATGCAAAGGATATGCACAAGTTAAGGGTATCAATTTTGAAGAAATATTTTCTCTATTTGCTAGATTAGAAGCCACACGAATGTTTCTAGCATTATCTATTTATAAGAAGTTCAAAGTCTACCAAATGGATGTTAAGTTTGCTTTCTTGAATGGGAGCCTAGAAGAGGAAGTTTACATAGAACAATCTAAAGGTTTTTAGTTATTAGACGAAGAAGATTATGTGTGAAGACTATATAAAGATCTATATGGTCTAAAATAGGCACCTGTAGTATGGTATTCAAGATTAGACCAATACCTATAATAACAAGGATTTTAATAAAGGGTGTGCATACAATAATCTATACTTCAAATCAGAAGGTGAGTATATGTTGATTGTTGTTTATGTAGATGACATCATCTTTAGTGGTAACAAAAACAAAATGTGTAAAGAATTTTTGACACAAATACAAAGTGAGTTTGAGATGTCTATGATTGGAGAACTTTATTTCTTCCTTGGTCTATAGATAACACAAACTGATGAAGGGGTATTTATATCCCAAACTAAGTATGCAAAATAAATGCTCAAGAAGTATGGAATGAAAGATAGAAAACTAGTTAGTACTCCCATGATTGGTTTTAAGTTGAGCAAAGAAGATGAGTCCCTTGATGCAAATTAGATTATGTATAGATCAATGATAGGTATCTTGCTATACCTAACTACATCAAGACCTAATTCATGCAAGTAGTATGGTTACAATATTTTAAACTACTCCTAAAAATTCACATGTCAATGTAGTGAAAAGAATCTTTAGATATATCAAGAACATACTGACTATGGTCTATGGTATCCTAAAAGTGAAGACTTCAATTTGACAACATATACAGAAACTGATTGGGTAAGAAGTGTGGATGATAGATGAAGTACTAGTGGTGGTGCTTTTTTTCTTGGAAATAAACTTGTTTCATGGCTAAGCAAAAAGCAAGAGTCAATTACTCTTTCTATAATAGAAAAAAAGTATGTGGCAATAGTAGCATGTTACACTCAAGTCTTATGGATGAAGTAAACACTAAAATACATCAAGGTAGAGTATAAATCACCTATCTCTATTCTTTGTGATAATTAAAGTGCTATTAACATATCAAATAATCTAGTGATGCATTCTAGAGCTAAGTACATATCAATAAAGTATCACTTCTTAAGAGAAAATTTTGCAGATTAAGTGGTCATAATGGAGTATGTGCTAACTCAAGATCAAATTATAGACATATTCACCAAACCTCTTCCCAAGAAACAATTTGAGTATCTGAAATAGATGTTGGGAGTGGTGGCTCCTACATCACATCACTAAATACTAGTGATGTGGCATGAGTCCAAAGGGAGAATCATAGTATCTTTGTTACTCCCTGGAAGAAGAGAGAAAAGGCAGCTCATGTATTCATACTTTTGCAAATTTATAATGAGTTGATGGTTGCAGATTCTTGGATAAATTACTTTATCTAATAAAAGGGGAGAAACATTTGGAGAAATAATGAGAAAGAGTCCCTTTTCCATTGATGTCAAAGGGGGAGAAAAAGTGCAAATTCTCTCTACAAAAGTTTGGAGAAAAAGTACAAATGCTAAATAAGATCAGAGCATGTGTCCAAGTTGAGCTTAGGCAAATGTGATATTTCTTAAGGGGGAAAAAGTGTGGTATAAATGGATTCATTTCATACTCATCAAAATCCAATGCAAGCAATGTCAAATAAGGAGAAAAATATTAGAAGATCAGAACATTTAGTTTGCCATCAATGATAAAAAGGGAGATTATTGGAAATATGAGTCATTGATGTAAAAAGGGAGATTATTAGCATTATGGATGTCATTAATGCTCAAGGATGAATATGGTGATTATAGAATACATAATATATCTTATCAAAGGTCAAAGATGATTGGAATGCTTGTGTACATGAGTGAAATTCATTCGGTTCTTCATATTGATCATCTAGACATTTTAGGTCTATAGAGGAAAATTTGAATAGGTAATTTATTGATGTCACAATTACCATGTATAGATGAGTCTAGGGGAGTTGATCATATGATAGTGATAAAATTAGTCCCTAGTTGTTATGCACCAAATTTAAAGCCATGCAATGAAACACAATAAAAGATATGAGGATTCAAAGTTGGCTACTCAGATAAAATCCACTAAGTTTCTATACTTAGCCAAATTTGCAAAAGGGCTCAAGCAAAGCCAAGTAAGCATGTTGATGAGGTCAGTATTTACACACATGGAGGTGTTAAGACAAAATGATCATAAGGGTTTGTTTATTTTTTTGCCTAGTATCTATATGTTGAATCTCAGGTCATGTGATGTAGCATAATATAAGATATGCAAGAATAAAGTTGGCCTTCTAAGTAGTTCCACGCATAAGTTAGCTTTGTGGTAGAATAATCTAAGTGAGCAGATTAATGGCATTATATATTGCATGCATGAAATATTCAATAAGAAATGAGCATATGGATTTGTTCATTATCATGCCTAGTTTATATGGTCCAAATTTTAGAACAAGTGGATAAGCAAAGAAAAAATATGAAGGTGTAAAGTTAACCTTCCAGGCATATTGAGATGGTCCCCACAGTCAAATATACACAAAGTAAATTTTGAGCTTGTTATAAAATCTAACGATTAGAGATTAATCATATGTTAAAGATCCAATGATTCATAGTGAATTCAACATGTTAAAAGAACTTCCAAGTAAACACGCTAGTGATAAGTGTCATAATCATGGAGCTTGCCTAGTATTTCTATGGTGTGGTTCAAATTCAAATAGTCAATAAGCAATGCAAGAATGCCAAGTGTATCAATAGCAGGAAATGACAACAATGTATAGAAGTCACATACTAATACTAAGTGTCACATTTGATGAGGCCACCAATTTATTACTTTTATAGCCTCATCCATGCTTATTCTATGTATTTTTTCCATATAAATCTCATAACTATCTGTCACTAATGTAAATGAATGAATGAAGTTATGATTTTATATGTTCATTGATATATATATGTGTGTGTGTGTGTGTGTTATGAATTATTTATGCTTTTCCTTGATTGATTATAGTGGTGTGACTTTATCTAAAAAACATTCGAAGGGTCATGAAATGCTACATGATCTTTCTAAGTCATAACTAATACAAGATGCCCATAACAATTGTAGGCTTCACCTACAGGTTGGCCGTAACCACTACAAAATACTTACATCAACTGTAGGCTTCACCTACAAGTTGCCTGCATCCACTACAAAATAGTCATAGCAACTTTAGGCTTCACTTACATGTTGATTGTAGCCACTACAGAGTACCCATAACAACTAAAGGTTTTACCTATAGGTTGCCTGTAGCTACTACAAAGTGCCTACATCTACTATACAAAATAGAGTCATTATTGAGGAGATCTTGTAGACACATCCAATTATTTTGGGGAACCAAATGGATGATTGGGAAGAATCATAGTTATTCTATAGATTCTGTACATGCAAGAAGACATTGTATGTGCTGCCAAAGATGGGAAAGACAAAAATAATGAGAAAAGACAAAAGGAAATAAAATAACAAAATAATATGCCTTGTCTCTAACCCAGTTAAACCTAAAATAAGGAACTTTGGTTACTAACCACTTGAAGGTTGACTAGGGTAGTTTCTAAGTATTTGTATTTCTTTTAGTTTAGTGTTTTTGGTTAAGAGTCAATAAACTACCTTTTGTATTTAAAGGCAAAACCTAGATCAGAATAGGAGTTAGATAATTTTAAGAAGGTAATAACAGAAGTTTTTGAACTATAACATTTGTATTCAAAATTGATAAATGAGAAAGTTAAATTTGTAAGAAGTTTGTGAATTCTCTCAGAGAGGGATTGGAGCTTAGCTCTAAATGAGGAAACCCCCCCTCAAAATGAGCTATTGTGAAGATCCTAACCCTTTTTAATTATTAATATGTTATGTAAGTTGATTTTAATATTAAGTTTGATTATATAAGTGTGATTCATTTATGGTACATAAGTGTGGAAGACAACAATTTCATAATATATCTATCTGGTAAATTCAACATAAATTTATTTCATTACAACTAAAAAATCAAGTTGATTTCTCAATCAGTAATGCATACATAGTGTTGACACTCTTGAAAAGCTTACACACCCTGGGTTGATAATTAATGTTTAATCAGACTGGTGAATCTGGTAATCACTAGGTAATTAGTCTTCACAACAACATTCATGGGAGCTCATCAGATATAATATTTGATCTTGTCAAAAGATCAAATAGTGAGTAGTTGATCATGAAAAGATCTAATTAAGTGAGTGGAATCAATAGGATGAAGTGCTTGATTTTTATCAACATAGAGGTGAGTTAAAGATTGAGCTAGATTGATAGAGTGTATTTGTTTCAAAGACTCAAGAAGCTATGAGATGAGATTAGGAGATTAAGGTTTAACCATAGATAGAATTAAAGTTCATGCATTTAAATATCTAATAGCATGTGAGAGCTCAGATCAAAAATATCAATGGATGCATTTTAAAGTTGAAGAAGTTAAAGTCTAGAAGTGTACAAAGATTGAACAGAGAATGTAATCCTATTAGAGATTAATCTAATAGACATGTTTTAAAGTTAAGGTGTTTGAATAAAGACCATCAAATCATGGTGCTAAAATTAATATCAATGGTTTTATTTAAATATATGATCATCCTAATAGTCAAGCATAGGAACATGTAGGAACTTGTAGGTAAGCCATAAATTATGATATAGATAACACGATTGATTATTGTAATCAATAAAATTAATGTAAATATGCATGTGAATAAAAAATAGAGCCCAACGTATGTTGAAAATATTAATGAGACCAAGAATCATGGTGGTGGAACATGAGTTCAAGACACGAGAAACTTGTAGTGAAAGATAGGAACTAAAGTCCAACATAACTGAGCATGATGTGTTAACAAACTAGTGTGAACATAGATGATATACGAACCCTAGATCAATTACTTATATATTCATGTAAGACACGTGTAAAAGCTACTAGTATTATTGAATTATGTCAAGTAGAGATATATAGAGACACATAAGCAGAGAGGGAGAGTGGAAGAGATGAGAGATGAAGTGCAAAGCATAAACAACTATATACCATACTTGTAACAAAGAACAAAGAATTAGATTCATTTATGAATCTATATTATAATATGGATTTGTAGCTCCATATAAGAATATGATAAGTAGGTGCCATCAGATAAGTTGATTTGGTGCTTAGTTAGGGAGTGGTTGCTTTGTTAGAGTAGGTGATTTTAAATTAGGCAATCGATATCTCCTTAGGGTTGGTACCCTTAAAAATTGTAACTAGTGAGGTTATTTATTGTGAGGATGGATTAGAATGGTAGATTCTAGTAGCTATTATCATTGTGGATTTTCTCATATTGGGTTTTCCATGGTATATCTAGTGTTGTGTCTATTTGTGTGTATGTGATCTCTTCATATAGTTTTAATCTACATTAAAAAGGTTTGAAAAGGACTAAATTAATATATTAATTCACCCCCTCTCAGTATATAGTTGTGTTCTAACAATTGGTCTTTGTGTATTTCTTTTTCCAAAAATAACAAGTTAAAATCACCTATCAACTCTAACCCAAATCTTGTTTTTTGATCCCTATCACAACACAGAGTCAAAAGTAATTTTTTGAATCATGTTTTAACACTTTACCATTTATTTTAAACACGTTAATGTCATTTTGTTAAAATTAATCATTTCTCTTGGTATTTATTTTATTGCATTGTGATTAAGTACTTCTCATTACTTTATATAAGTATCTCTTATCAGCATTTTTTAGAACTTAACTTGTTAAACGAGTGGATTGGTAGTCTTCCAGTGAAGTCTTGTACTTTTTAGATCTAACACTTGCTAAGAAATTAACCCTCCAATGTTACTAATCAATCCCATTTCTAGTCTCATTCTTATTTTAGGTCATTCCTCTAAATCCAAAGAGGAGTTATTTATATTATTTAGATTATGGAGCACTCAATTACATCCAGGTTCATCTACACCTTCTCCCTTTCTCTAAGTTTTACTTGTTTTCAAAAGCAAAAGAAAGTAATACAAAAACATAGTGAAACAAATCTTTTATTTTTATTTTCTATGGGAAACATGATGTACATTTAATACCCATGTAATTTTCATAGTATTAAGAGGGTTGTGATGTGGATTTCATCACCACACACTATCCACACTCCATGTTTTGATGAAGTATAAATATCAATGACAACTATTGTAAAACTAATTAGAATTCCCCATATAAGATTCCCTAAAGTGAGGAGGTAACACTCTAATAAATAGTTGTCAAACATCATCCTTATATATTATTGGCCCCCATGTACCATGAGGTATTTAGGGGATGCCCAAAATGATCCTTGTTTAGCCTAACATAAGAGCTATCAGCCACAAATAACATCTAGTGCATAGGAAACAATATCCTCAAAGAACACTCACCACATACAGATATAGAGTGAGGGTTGGGAGACTAATCTAGTTATCACTCTTTGTGAGTACATTAGTGGGATAGTTGTTGAGTTTCAAACCCTTCATTTACTAGCATAGGCTTGTGGCTTATTTGTTCTTATTTGCATGTTGTCAAGATTAATGTTGTTTATTGACCTTCCCCATTTCACTAAAAAATAACAATGTCAACATCTAAATCTAATTCAAATAAAGACCTAGGCATTAATTCATCATCATAAATAAGTCATAAAGTCAACCTAATCATATTCTAAACATATAATCCACCTAACATCCCTTTTTATTCCTTAGTCTAATTATACATTAACCAACATATTTAGTCCAACCCCAAATAAGTCAAAATTTGAAATAAAGTCTAATCCTATCATTACCTCATCAAACGTCACCTATAGTCTAAGCTTGTTCATATCCATATTTGTCAACAAATCATCTCCAATATTGTTAAGTCTACAATCATCCACAATAACTAACCAAGTTAACCATACACTTGCCTTGGTCCACAAAGGTAAAAAACCCTTCACATGTCATGGCCACCATCATAAGCTTGCTTTAATCTAATCCTAGTCAAGTTTGAGACATACACTCAATCAAATAAAATAATCCACTCAACCCAAATCATTGAATTCATCCAATCTAATTTGAGCAGATCATTTAATCACTTGAGCTAGTCTAAATCAAATCAAGTCAACATCGTAAAAATTCAATTACAACCTCATCACATCTCTTTATCTAGTCAAACATAATACCCCTATCTTATTAAAATCCAAGAGCTTGTCTTAGCTCATCATCAAGTATAAACATCAAATTATTTAGTCCAAACATTAGGTATTTAACTAGCTCACACATAAATCAAATTTGATCAAACTTATCTACTTAACACTTATCATATTCCATAAAATGTCACAATAATCCCAAAATCAAACTAAGGTAAGCCTTCATCAAATGGTATAAAATACAAATTTGATTCACTTAATTCAAGCATACCACAATCATATCTCAATATTTTCATTCAATCCCCCACACTTGTGTTGGTGCCGATGAATCACATCACCCATCCTTTCTCCCATCTTGATCCATGGCCTTCTAAATATATTTAGATGTCACACTAATTGAAAAATACATCTTTCCCAACAAGGATACTTTATTTATGTGGCTCCTATTAAATAGAACTTGAATCCCTACAAACATTGACCCCATCAACCTAAATTCCTTCATACGCAAGAGTAATCCAATGTTTCAACATCAAATTCTATCTATTCCTAGCCTCTATGCTAGCCAATCACAATCAAACCTTCCATCCAGTAGTTATAGTCTTAGTCATGACATCCCCCATCACACTATCAAAGGGAACCCTATCCTGGCAAGCTTATCACCTGAGCCACATCAAACACCACCATCTAATTATGTATTACCATCATTACACAAAAAAAATCATTTGGTCTAAAGTCAAATGCTTCCACACCAAACAAATTTATGAATATAGGTAGTGTAGTTCTCTCCATATATCCTTGGACGTCATTTTTCATCAAATATCATCCAAAAAAATGATTATCTACCCACACACAAGCCTATTGATCCAACCAAACCTAAGCTATCTTAGTATAGAGAAGGCTAATAATATCAATACCATAGAATCTAGGGGAATTCTATTAATAGATGCCTTAATTTAAATAATTACATCCAAGACCTAATTGATCGTAAAAATAATGAAATAATAAGAAGAATCCACATCTGAGAATGAGCAAAAGGGGATATGCCAAGATTCATTTACTAGTCATGATAAAAATATTTCATTTTTGAACAAGTGGAAAGACAAAAAACCCATCTTTGACATGCCCATATTTGATAACAAACCCATATTTGACAAGCCTCTCTTTGATGAGCCTCTTTACGACCACCCACATACCCTTAGAGATCATATTTTGTGATAACCCAAATCAATTAGGTTAAACACTTAGAATTTTTTTCTATTATCATAATTTATTAAATGCAATGATAAATGAGTTTAACCCAACAATCACATCCTACTCTACTTGTCATGCTGAAAATATAAATATGCAACATCCCATTATTTTATAAATATGGATCCAATAGTCATCTAACTCTAGAATAATATAAGCATAAAAATATAAAATGCAATAATATTAAGTACATTTCATCTCAATTAATATAAACAATACCAAGCTTGTCATTATACAAAATATGTAGTCATAACTACAAAAGTACAATAATATAGAAGAGTCTGAATAGTTTCAACATCCACTGATATAAAAAGTACAACTATGCACATCATCACACATTTGAATATATATACATATACATATACATATACATATTGATCCGAGCAACAATTTAGGTGACAATTCGGGTGACAGTTCCACCCCAATTGATGACAGAACTTCTGGGAGCCATAACTTTTACACCGTAGCTCCAATAGATTCGCCATTTAAACCATTGGAAAGATAATAATTAGGATAACATCGTGAGATGACATAGATCTCTGATCAATGAATTTTGACCCCTAAAAACCCAATAGAAGTTCCTCAAATTTCAATTTTAGTAGTGCAGTCTAAAAATAGTAAGTTTCTAAAAATAGTAATTCCTCAAATTTTGTATTGTTTTAAATCTTGGAAGTCAAACCAATTAATCTCTCTCAATATTTGTGACCTTCCACATCCTCCCCATGCTTTCAAAATTTGTATAAATGAAGAGGTAACCTGAAATGTAAAGACAGACATCTCTTCCCAAAGATAAGCATATATTTATATTGTGATCTTGAGTAATACTACATCTCTTCTCAGAGAATTCATTGTTACTTTGTTATTTATATGCTATTGAAATATTTATCAACTAGAACTTTTGAGTTTTGGATCACATATACATATACATATATATGAGAGAGTAGTGTGATAACCATGAATATTTGATTATATTGGTTCCACCTGTAGAGAGGGAGAGTATCATCCAAGTGCTTTCCCTCCAACCAAAGACCTGTTAATCCCCCACACACCTCTCCATGAGGAGTGGCCCTTCTTTCATGAGAGAGAAAATGAATGCATAGTGAACATTCATAACCAATCCATGAACATGTATAATGCATACACTCATTAATGCATGAAGTATCCACACAAACATACAAATTAGAAACTACAATATAATCACTATTGCATGAACCTCCAAACAAACACACAAACTAGAAAGTACAGATGATAGATAATGTATACAGCTATAAAATCACTTGACCATGCATTTTTCTAGTAAAATCAGATTATAATCTAGGTATAAATACATAGAAACAAATCTCTCTACTAACCCATAACATATTTAATAAATAGTTCAATTAATCATGAATAAAAGAGCTTGACAAGATCCCTACTTATCTCTCATCAAATAAATGATTATAATTTAAAAACCACAGTCATACATAGATCACATACTATAACTCACAAAAAACATATTTACATGCAACCAAATAGATCAACTGAAAGCAATGCAATCATATTTTTAAGTGAGCTAAAATAATCCATACAAAATTCCATAACACTTTAAATTCAACCTTCATACACAAGAAGGTAAAAATGAAACCTAGTAAACCAATATAACATGTCTAGATTCTATAGTTCAAAAAACTTATTCTGTAGGAATTTTTACTTTGTCTTATTCTTCATTGTAGTGTTCCTAATTGATTTTTATTAAAACCTTTCCTAACCTAAGATATTATTGTGTATCAATCATGATATCTATAACATACATTTGATTCAAATAAGCTACATGTGGGTTCCATTTTTACTACTACAATAGTTTGTGCTTTGTTCTTCCTCAAAGAAACACTTGAATTTATCTTAATTCCTAAGGGATCAACTTATACCCTAGATCCTTAATTAAATCATATGTTACTTACTTGTCTTCTAGGTAGGAATTTATCTTATACTTGTTTATCTTATAATAAATAGGGTGATTTACTAACAGTGTGATAGTTTTACATATAAACCACCTATGCATCATATGATCTCAAATAAATTAGAACTCCATTGGAGCAAGTCAGCCCATCATTAATTAGGTTCACTTAATTTAAATCCTTTCATTTGGTTCCAATTAGCTAGCATAGTTTACATACTACTGTTAAGGTTTTAAAAAGAACTAGTATAAACACCCAATGCAAGATATTCAACATATAGTCTAAAATACATATAAGGAAGTATGATAAAAATAATACTAACTTAATCCATGATCACTTAAAACTATAGACACCTAAATCTAGCCACCGATAACCTCTAACTAGGCTTTTGACCAATTTCCACCAAAGTGCACAATTTGGCCTAAAAACACTAAAGCACATTAAATGAGTTGAAATTGATATATTAAAGTGCCAATTTTGGCTAGAGTATCATTAAATGGGGCAATGCAATTTATGGGCCAGCTGACTTTGATCAGATCATTTTCAGTCAAAATGTCAATTTTGCACTTGGGTGCTCTGGATTGCTCTTTTCTATCAAATTTATTATACAAGATGCATGTCTTTGTTATTTGGTTTTGGCAACATCGTAAATGGGATAATGGATCCAATGCATCTAAAATTGACTTCCAATTCCAATTCAATCAAATTTTGGACTAGTAACAAGGCATTTTGATCAATTCGAGTAATTTATGCATGAAGTGCTTAATCATGATTAAGAGCTAATTAATCCAAATCAAGGCCTAATTAATAATTCAATGGAAACTTATTAAAAACTTGTTTTTAGAAATGAATATTGAATATATGCATCATCAAGTGACATCATCATATAGGGTGGCATCCATAAGCCATAAATGTATAAAATATCAAGATTATGGGTCTCCCATGCCTCATTAAGACCCTCCATGCCTATTCAATACCCCTCTATCCCAAATATTAATGGGGATATTTTTAGAATAAATTTAATATTTAGATTTATCCTTAGCCACACATCTCAATCTTGAGATGGATGGTTTAGGTTAATTCTAACCATTTTTCAAAATTTATAAATAGAGAGGCCATGAACATCATTTATAAATTATTTTGGTGCAAAGTTATTATGCTTAAATATCTTAAATAAGCTTAATTTTTTCAAATTTATAATGCAGGATTGATTCCAAAAGCTTCATGTAAACTAGTGTTACCATGCCAAATTGATTCCAAGCCAAGCCAAGCCAAAGCCAAAGGTGCCAAGGGGAGATGGAGGTAGCCAAGATTCCATTTCCAAGGAATTCATGAGCACAAAACTGAGAAATCCACTACTACAAAAACATTTGAAGCATCCAAAGAAGGTGAAGGAATTCTTGTTTTTCCTTACTTTTTAGTTGTGTTTGTCATTTGTTTTTGTTACTAAGATCACCTTAGTAACTAGGCATGAAGATGTTAGTTTAGTGTGTTTTTTATTTGGTTTCATTCACTAACACAATACTGATCTCCTCTTCTTAGTCAAATTCATAGTTCACAAAAACCATGAATTAAACTTCTAAATTCAGACTATAGTCATATGATGTTTCAATTTATACACAAAGGATCAATTTTAGCTAAGTTCTATGCCTAGTTTCTATACTCAATAACCTTATACAACCATACACTAAGTCCATGAAGTTTTAATTGGTTTAATAAAAAATAGTAAACCCATAATAATTTAAACTACAAACATGTAAATGTTTTATCACTTCTACTAACTGCTAGTTAAGAATGAACATCTAGATTGCTACTAGCTTCTATTAATTTCTAGATTGTGTAACTATCATTTAATTAAGCTTAAAGGGATGTAAATAGATTTAGGTGGTCTTATATTACATACAACTAAGGGTTTTAAAGTCATAAATTAAATTATTTATACATCTAACACAATAAAAAGTGTTTTCTCCCTATATTTGGTGTATTACCCTATCGGGTTTTATAAAAAAACACACAATCTTTTGATAAACATGCATAATAATTTTAATTCCTTATTTTTATAATTAAATGATCAATTATTTTAGATTGTAATTTTACCCCAATCACCCATATTTCATTCATTTCATGTCAAATATTTGATTAGAAAGGATAGCTACATAAAAATTAGTTACTTGCCTTTTTTTCTTGCTTGCAACTTCAAAAACTTGTTTGAAATATGTTTTCCTAGAGTGTTGTGCCTTTTTTTGATTCCTCTTGTGAAATTCCTTGACACTTGTTATGAAATATCTTTCTCATCATTACCTATTTATCTTTTTCCCTTGTTTTCATTCCTTTTCCTCTCATCTTCTTCCTATTGCACCCCCTTGCTTTTCCTCTTGCTTTTTCCTACTTTTCCACTATTTTTATATGCCTTTTTATGTTTGATTTTTTTCTCTTTTTTCCTTTCTAAATCCTATAATATTCTCTCTCCAACTCTGTGCCCCCTTCTCCTTCTAGGTTTTTCTGTGTTTTTCTTTTTTTTTCTTCTTTTTTTTCTTTTCTCCTTCTTTATCTTGCTTTTCTTTCTTTTTCTCTTTTCTTCTTTCCTTCTCTTTCTCTCTTTTTTATTTTATATATTTTTTTGCCTATTTTACCACTCATGAATTTAAAAAAAAACAAGTAATATATATCATAAAAATAATTAAAATATCTCCCAAGTAATTTCTTAAATTATTTTACACAAATATTATCTAATATTCCAAAATAAAGCCACGCAACTACCATGGAGGATCCTTTATTTATTTTCCACTAGGATGGGTTATTCTTGAACACGCATGAGAGTTTAAATCCAAGTAAATAAATAATTAAATAATGTAAATAATCTCATAAATTAAGTAGCACAAGCCTAAGCTTATTTATTTAAACCATTCTATGATAATTTGCACACAAATCAAGCATTATGATAAATACTTGTTAGTAAACAAATAACCATTTTATAAGCACAATATAAAAATATTAATTAAAAAAAATTATAATATAATATGAGTCACTTCATGTCATTATCTACATTATATAAATAAATCATAAGCTACAACAAACAACAACCCTCAAGAAAAAACACATATTAACAACTAGCTTTAACACAAGAAACTATGTGTGTATGTGACATGTTTACAAAATGTTCTAGAGGTTTCCTATTATATACATATATATCCCTCACTCCAATGATATTATCCCTCTAATTTTTATTTGAGGGTAGGGATTTTACTACATCCACCTTAGCTAAAGATGATAGTTAGTCTGATCTTAAGATCAAATATCAACAATACTTAGAATATATAAATATCAAGTAAACTACTGCAATATAGTCAAAATGTAACTGAAATAAACTATGCATAGATTTAAAACACAATATTATAATATATTATAATGCATTCAAGATGCCTTATAGCCATACTAATTAAATAACTAAAATCAACTATCAAATCTAGGTAATATACACTTGAATATCCTACCAAAATTAGATAAAAACCATTCAATAGTCAAATTCATTGTCTTAAAATTCATGTAGTTTATTATGAGTAGGAAAGTATATAACATCCTTCCTCCATAAATTATTAAACCATCCTGATGAATTTATTAAAATAAATATTTTAAAACAAGCACAAGTTCAATAATTTATCAAGCAAATAAATGTGGAAACAACCTGTAAAAATACTCATAGTTTTTCCATGTAGTACTATCTTTAGAATATTGGTCCCACTAGACATCACATTGAGATAATTCTAAATCTCATATCAAGTATCTTGATTGGTTCAATGGTTACCACCCTAGGGTCCAAAATCTATAATGCATTCTAATCCAAAACATGTGAAGGATAAACTACATACTTTTTAAGATGTGATATATGAAAAATATTATGAATTTAAGCTAAGTTTGGTGGAAAAATAATCTTGTAAGATAAAATATTAATCAATTATAACACTTATAAATGTCTCACATATCTAGGTTTTTGTTTGGTTGACTTGCCAAACTTAATTGAGTTTTTTTATGGTCTAACTCTATAAAAAACTTCTATCCCCAACAACAAACTATTTTTCCATTATTTTCAAATCAATATAACTTTTCTCCTATCATTTCCCTCAATCAATATTTGTCCAATCAATTTCAATCACTCTTCCATTTTAACAAGAATATCAAGCCCAAATACTACTCTATTCTCAAGTTTATCCTAGCTAATAGATGTCTTACACCTTCTGCCATACAAAACTTCAAATGGTGCCATGTTTATTACTAATTAAAATGAGTTGTAATCAAACTCAACCAATGGAAGATATTACTCCCATTTTTATTCTTAGTCCATGAAATTCATCCTTAAAATATCCTCCAAGATATGAATTCACTTTCTCTTTGCTCATTTATTTTTGGATGGTAATCTATACTAAAGTTTCGTTGGGTGCCTAATGCTGCATTAATGGTTTGACAAAATCTTGAGGTAATTTGAAGATACCTATCTAAGATGATATTTATTGTAAACCCATGGAATATATACACTTATTTTACATTTTTTGTTACAATCACTAGTGTATTATCAATCAAATTTCTTAGTTTAAAGTGTGATACCTTGGTGAATTTATCTACAACTACCAATATCATATCATGATGATTTCTTGACATAGGAAATCCTTGGACAGTGCCCATACTATTGAACTTCTATTTCAATTTTGATATGTCATGTGGATACAAAAATCTAACTGAATTCACATGTTTAGCTTTGACTCATTGACATTCCAAGCATCTTGACATAAAATCTATTGCATATTTCTTAGCACTTTTATAGAAATATAGTGGTTTTAGACCCACTAATAGATTAGTCACACTAGGGTGACTTGAATAAGGAGTTTTATGTATCTATTTTAACACTGTTACCCTTAGTTTATTTATCTAGAATGTAGATTCTCCCATTCAATCTTAGAAGTCCACCAGTCTCAAATTGATATCCTTGATATATGTGATCTTGGGGATTCTCTACCAATGCATTTTAACCTAATATTAAAATTTATACCTTGATGAACATCTGAAAACTTATTCTTAGAAAATACTCCTAATAATATCCATAAATGATATGTACCTTCTTTAACTAAGTGCATCTATAACCATATTTTCCTTTCCCTTTATGTAATTAATATCCAAGTCATAATCTAAAATGAATTTCAACCATCACCTTTGCTTAGCATTCAGGTTGGATTGAGTGAAAATATACTTGATCCTTAAGTTATCTATCTTAATATCAAAAGGTTTTCCAAAAAATTAATGCCTCCACACCTGTATAACATGCACAATTTTAACTAACTCTAGACCATGTGGGGCATAGTTAGCCTTATAAAGCTTAAATTTTCTTGACTTAAAAGTTGCAATCATGCCATCTTGAATTATAAATCCACCCAAAACATCCCTAAAACCATATGTTATTATGGAAAAATGATTTTTTAGGTTTGGAACCTATTAGACTAGAGCCAATGTAAGCCTATTTTTAAAGGTTTGAAAAGCTTCTTCACACTTATCACTCCACACAAAACATTACTCCTTACATTGCAAGCTGGTGATTGGGTTAGTTATCATTGATAAAATTAGTACAATTTTTTTGTAATATCCTATTAATCTCATAAATCTTTGCACTTCATGCACATTCCTGGGTGCGTCCATTCCATCATGGCTCTTATTTTTACTAGGTCCAATAAAATTCTATTTACATATATAATATACCTTAGATATTGAATTCTTATCTGAAAGAAGACACACCTTTACAACTTTCCATAGAGCTTGTGCTTTCACAAATTTTGGATAACTAGGAACAAATATTCTATGTGATTTTCCTCACTCTTAGAATAGATCAAGATATCATCAAGGAAGACCAAAATAAATTGATCAAGATAATACCTGAGCACATTATTCATGAGATTCATGAATGTTATAGTTGAATTTATTAATCCAAGTGGAAGCACAATAAACTTGTAGTGCCCATATCTTGTCTTGAAAGCAAATTTTGGAATTTCTTCTTCCTTGATTATTAACTATTGGTACCTTGATCTTAGGTCAATTTTGGAAAATATCACTGATCCACACATTTTATTAAAGATACCATCAATGAGGGGTAGAGAATACCTATTTTTGATGGTCCCTGTAATATCCCTAAATGGGACGATTCCATACAAAATGGATTTTCCCCTAAATTCCATAATTTTGAAAATACAATCAACAAACCCTAGTTTACAAAATTAAAAAACCCTTGTTAAGCCATAAAAACCCTAAAATACACAATAGTAGGATTTTATAGATGAATTCTAGCCAATAACTTGTTCCAAAATTAACTTAAAACTTGTAGAAATAATCAGAAATTTAAATGCACAAAACAAGTACCTTTTTGCCAAAGTTTTGAAGCTCAAATGCCACTTTTTGATGGCTAAAATTTCTGATTTAATTTTGAAAATACAACTATTGTTCTAAATGTTTTTTCACTTCAAACCCTTGCCAAAATTGCCACAAGTGCACAAAAAATACCTGAAAAATACAATGAATTTTTTTGGGCATAGAAATGGCCAAAGATGTCTCTCCAAGCCAATCACCCCACTTTAGAAGTGTAAGAAAATAAGCAAAAAAATAAAAGAGTGGGATCTTTCCTTCCACAAGTGAAAAAGTCTTCAAAACCTATCAAAAATATTAAATAATAATTCTAAAAATTATTCTTTAATTTTATATTGATTTAGGGCTTCAAGCCCTTCATGAAAATCCTCCAATACCTCACACCAAATATAGACACTCAATAACTACCCTATCTTTGATGTCAAAACACCCTTGAACCCCTACCTAACCTTTGGAGTTAGTTAACCACCTAGTTAACCTAGCCCACTTTTTAACTTGCTAATGTAACCATTTTAACCCACTTCCTTTTAACCACTTTTCACCCCTTTTCCTTTTGAACCTTGATCATAGATAGTTAGGGTAACCATCAATAGTTAAGCCTACCCACCGATAGTTAGGTCCCCTAGCATGCATCAAGCAATTTACAGATTGAGTGCACGATTAAATTCACACTTAATTTATCAACTTTATATTTGGTGATGTAAATTAGCTTTATGGCACCCAAGTTAGCATCTTTATCCCTTACCTATTTATAAACTTCTTCCACTCCAATTGGCAACTTCTTCCTATAAAAAGAGAGCTATAGGAGGGAGAAGGGATCCAAAAATTCCATAACCACTTGCTACCAAAATCCTCTTGTAGGTATGAAGTCATTCTCAAATGCTAGAGTACTGTTATGCTGGCAGAATATCTCTAGGTCTTTTCGAACATCTCTTTATCTCATGGACAATAGTGCTTTCTTACTACATGTCTTCCTCCCTAGCCAAAGAGGAGCTCTCACTTTGTCTAAATATCAATGCATACACATTTTCAACTAGGTAATGTTACATAACCCTTTCCTTCAGTTTTGATTCTACTTTCATAAACTAATAAATGAGTAGATAATTTGAGTAAAACATTTTGGCATGCCTAGTGGGACCCACCACCTTTTTTTCTTAGTTAGCATTATATGATTTCTCTCTCTATTATTTGCTTATTCAAGGAAATCTAAAATTTTCTTTTAGGCTTAAAATAAACCTTACATCCATTGTTTGCTTGAAATATTAGTTCACCTAGTAACTTAAAAGGCAAGTAATCTATCATAGTTTCACTTTTTCATCACACACAAAACCTAAACCACTTAATCAACCAACACATCATAACATACTTGAGACAAGGCCCAACTAGGATTTCACCACCCAAAAAATAACCTTACCCTACTTGGTAATCCCACTTAGATTTCATCACCAAGGGGAGAGCCCACTCCTTTATCTAGTAGAATATAAGCCCTAAATAGATAATATATCTTGGTTAAGTGACCTGACTTAGCTTTGAGTTCATGAAGTCCAGGGAGTAAGCCCCCAGTACTAGGGCACATACCTAGTCTAGTAAAAAATCTCTTGAGTACCTAAACATTACCCAAAGGCATCCTTAGCTTGCCTATCTAGTACCCAATTTACAAGCCAAACTACCCTCACACATTTTTTACCAAGCATAAGCCAACATGAGATAGAAGTTATCCTAGGAGCTAACACACTTAGTGTATGTATTAATTTCTAGATTTGTTTCTCATTTTCTCTTTATTCAAGTTGTGAGGAATCAACTTTCTACCATCAACCTTCCATCATTTTAACCTCATTTACCCTCATCTCCATTACCTTATTCAAATGGAGAGCCCTTTTATAACCTTTTCTAGAGATCTTAGCTTTGCTAGAATCTTAGACTCCAATCCTATTACATTCGAGCATTACATGGCATCTTGAGCTAGCTATGTTCCCTACCTTACCTATACTTAACCCAAGTCTACCCATCACCCATAAAAATTAAACCATAATCAAACCCCAAATTATCAACTATTCCTTAAACTGATTACAATGTTAATGGACTAGATAAACAAAGTAGAGTTATCTATTTTTGGTACCCATGACCAATCAACCCTTACCTGTAACCAATAAAATTTCAAATTAAACCAACTAACAACCTATCAACAACCCTTTAACCATTATCTTACCCAACCAATAACCTATCAATATCTACCACATCCATCATGCCAACCTTATCAAAACTTGGGCCATCTACCCCAACCCTCATATCAATTACCTTAACCCATATTATTAACCAACCCACCAACCTATCAACCTATCAACCCAACCTATAAACCAACCCATCAACCTATTAATCTAACAAAAAACTAACATACCAACATGTTGATCCAACCTAACCAATCAAACCAAACCACCTTATCAATCTTACCAACCTCACCCAACTTATCAACCTTATCAAATCCAACCAATAACTACCTATCAAACCTACCTGACCTATCAAACCTATCAAACCCACTAAACCAATCCATCTCATCAAAAATTTTAAATCAACAAACTTTATCAAAACCAACAAATAACTACCTATCAAACCTACCTAACCTATCAAACCTATCAAACCCACCAAACCAACCCATCTCATCAAAATTTTTAAATAAAAAACCTTATCAAAAATGACCAATAACTACCCACCAAACCTACCTAACCTATCAAACCTATCAAACCTACCAAACCAACCCATCTCATCAAATCTATTAAACCTATAAACCTCATCAAACTAACCAACTGGCTCACCAACTCAAGTTCCATTGGTGCACCCTCTTCTTAGGCAGTACACCTTACTAGGGGAATCATATGCCTCAATCTTTGATAAAATCTTGGAGGCTTCTATCATTAAACTTCTTCTAATCGAACCCATCACTAATTCTCTTACAAAACTAATTTGGTTTTTAGAGACTAATTTTTTTGCCTATCATCACACCCATGAACATGGGATAGATAAATGTGTCTCTTTTAAGAGGCTCATCCAAAACCTTATCGACCATAAGGAGGTTTCAAAGGAAATTATCTATGTTGCCTCTAACTTAGCCTTAAACATCATCAAACAATCAACCAACCAACCTTCTCCATTTAACCATGTGGAATCAACTAATCAACTTATTCCACTTATCTAAGAGAAATCAACCAACCAACCATTTCCACTCACCTTAGTGGAACAAACTCATCAATCTATTCCACTCAACTTTATGGAAACCAACCAATGTTTTCCACTTAACCATGTGAAACCAACCAATCTACCTTTTCCACTTACCAATTCTATGAAACCTATTAACCCAAGCTTAACGACTATCAACCAAATCAAACCCATCATTAACCAAACAGAACTTACTATTAACCTAACCTTACCTATAACCATTCATCCAACCTTACCTCACCCACCAAACCAAACAATCCAACTAACCCAACCAAAAAAAAAATCTAACTATTTATGTTACCTCTCTTAACTAGTTAAACCAACCTCTGCACCTCACAAATTAACCATAATCAACATACCTTTCCCCCTAACCATAATAAACCCACCTAAAAACCTAGAGCAAGACCAACCTATCCAACCTCCCAAACTTAACCTACCCTACCTAAATCCAACTCAATTTCTTTTCCCTAGCCTTGTTGTGCTAAGAGAAATCCTACTCAAACCACCACCTATGAACTTGATCTACTAACCACTAACTACTAACAACTAACAACCCTTAGGGAGATGGGTGAAGTAATCTTCACCACTCCTAAAACCTTCTTACTAACCATTCCCTCTTTTGACTATCCATAGAAAAATCAAACTGGGGGAACTTCCCCTCCATAAGGCTCTGACCATTTATCAACCCCAAACCATAGCTTAACAATTAATCCAATGAACTATTAACACTTTCACTTCAAGTGCATCTACCCAACCTATCAAAACTATCCAACAAACCAACTTTTCCAAACCTCTCTAAATTAATCAACCCAATTTACCTTATAACCTATCTATCAATTTACCTAACTAACCTAAACTAACCTACCCAACAAAACAATTACCTAACCTCACCCACAATCAGTTGAACCTTACCTATCACCTAACCAACCTCACTTTCTTTTTATTTTATTAGCCCATACCTTTTCTCCATTTATCCAAGAGTCACAAAGTAACTGGAGGACATCCACTCTCCTAATTGACATTAACCATCTATAAAAGCATGGATTTGGGGCATGTTAATCCTGGACCTCTTCAACACTTTGCTTTCACATCTATTCCTTGGTTAAACTAAATTCCTTATCAATTTTGTGCCTAAATTAAGCTCATCCCTTATTTTAAATCAACCTCGTTTCCTTATCTTTAAGGATAACTAATTAAAAATAGGATTATGTGATTATCCATCACAAATTTTACTTAATGCTAAACATGGATACCATAGCTCTAGCCATGGCATGATCCTCATGGATACTTTTCATCTCTAATCAGATAGAATCACATGGTTGTTATCACTTAAATCCACCTCTTCCACCCATCATCAACCTTCTTGCATCATGGCTTTACCTCCATAAAAGAAAATCTTAGGCCTGTGTAGACAGTCCATGTCTAAACTAACATATAAATATTTGAGATACCAAAATATCATTTGGGTCAATATTTTTAGCATGTAGAATGCTCCTTTAAAAGATAAATATTAAATATGAACAAACCAAAATGTAGACCACTCCCTCAAAAGATGGCTGAGTCAATATTTTGAAGCTTCTCGCATCGATCGACTTCACCAACATATCAAAATAAGCAATGTAAGACCATATATATATATATATATATATATATATATATATATATATATCCTTCTTAAGAAAACCATAATTAGTTTTCATCATTAGACTTCCCACATCGATAAGTTTACACCTAGCATATGACATGCACTTGTCTATCATGGTTCCTAGGTCACCTATATAAGGGGCAAACTATCCCCACAAGAAAGTTACCATACCTATCACCCACTACCTACCATCTATTTCCCATTTTTTCTTTTATAAATGAAGGGATTTGAGCTTACTTGGCACCATGCAATCAAGTTACTTTTTTTAACCATCAAATTAACAATAAAGCAAAAACATGACAAGGGTTTTATGTTCATAAACCCACCCATCTTTCCATCATGGTCTTTATCAATCAGAGAATTTACCCTCCCCCTTATAATTTCATGATCACTTAGGAAGACATGTCTTCTCCCTTTGGAGTCATTGAAACCAAATCATCACCTAATCAACCAAATGACTCAAACTAAATTTCACCCATCAAACTTATAAAACTAACCTTATTTACCTTATCCAAATAAATCAATAAATACAACTGAAACCAGTAACTACCAATCCCATTCACCTAACCCATCTAATCAAGTTAACATATCAAACCAACCAACTAATGAAACAATTTGACCTTTTACCTTTTGGAGTTACCTTCTCTGTAAACCTTAGAGATTACCTTTCCCTATAATCTTAACCAACCAAACCAAACATAACCTTTGGAGTTTAATTTTATCCAATCACTTCGTCTTTCTCCCTCTAATAATCCATCACCACTAACTTAATAATTATTTTCACCAATATCAACTTCAACCTATCCAATCTCATCAACCATTGGGTCACCCACCCTCACCACCATGCCAACCAACCTAATCTATCAACCCAACCTATCAAATCAGCCTATTCAACCAACCTTACCAAATCAACCCTTACTTACCAATCAAACTTCTTAAACCTTACCTACCATGATTAAAACACCTATCTACCCAACCACCTATCAACACACCTTATCCACTCAACATAGCCTATCAAATCTAATTTTACGTATCTTATCAAATTTATCAAACCTATCAACCCAAACCAAATCAAGTGGTACACCTATGTGGGTAAACCCCTTTAAAAATCTAACAACCTATTTGGGAGTCACTTTCTCCTTCAAACTATGGATCTTACCCTACTCCACTAACCTATTTGGTAGTCACCCTCTCCTTTACATTTTGGAGATTACCCTTCTCCACCAAACCACCGAACCATTTGATTACATCCACCTTGATGTTGGCCTCTTTTGACCCACCCTATTGCATAGTTTGTGATGACCTTACCTTGGTATTTTTGATCGTATAAACCTATTTTTTTCATGATAAACATTTGAATTTATACCACCTCATGCACAACTAGACCATTTGTGTTTTTCTCTAGAGTACTTCCTACCTTGGATATCTGAGTAAACACTGACCCTATCTAAGAGAATTGATAAGATTAACCCGATCAATTATGACCAATGATGGGGATCAATTATCTTATCATTTATCCTAAAATTCAACCTTATTATTACCAACATGGCAATCTTAGTCTTTACGCAATTTTAGCCATCATACTTAGTTACATTTTATGCATGTGTTTGCATCTCAAATACCCAACCTTGCCTTTTTATCACCGGTACCTTGTGACTTATCATCTACCATTTATCAAACCCTGACCCAATTTGACCTTACCTCTTTGACTCTTGATTTGATGGGAAATACATCCTCACATACCTGAATCAATTAGACCTTTTGGAGATGACCCTTCTCCATAAACCTTGACCCAAATGAACCATGTTATTCTTTAATTTGGGGCAACCTAGTTGAGTATCACTACCTTACCCTTGGAACACACATATTATCTATAACCCACTTATGAAACATTCAATAACTACATTTATCTTGAAGTTCTTTTTGGATATTACATCCATGAAACTATGTAGGCAATATCCTCTTGCTTAGTACATTTAGAGTCAGCTCGGCCATCACCCTTCACCCTTGACCAATAACCCACTCTATTTTTATTTTGTAATTTATTGACCCAAAAATGTATAACAAAAAGGGGAAAAATATAGACACTCAAAAACTACCATATTTTTGATGTCAAAACACCCTTGAACCCTTATTTGGCCTTTAAAGATAGTTAACCACCTAGTTAACCTAGCCCACTTTTTAACTTACTAACTTAACCATTTTAATCCACTTCTCTCTAACCACTTTTCAGCCATTTTCCTCTCAGACCTCAATCACTGACATTAGGGTAACTATCAACACTTAGTGTAATCATTGACAATTAATCCTAACTATCAATGGTTAGGTCCCCTAGCATGTATCAATCAATTTCTAGATTGAGTGTGAGATTAACTCAATACTTAATTTACCAACTTTCCATTTGATGATGCAAATCAGCTTTGTGGTGCCCAACTTAGCATCTTTATCCCTTACCTATTTATCAAGTTCTTCCTATATAAAGAGAGCTACAAGAGGGAGAAGGGATCCAAAAATTACATAACCACATGCTGCTGAAATCCTCTTGTAGGCATCTAAAAACTCAAAACTTTACCCAAGTCATTCTTGAATGCTAGAGTACTATTACATTGGTGGAATTTATCCAAGTCTTTTTGACCATCTCTTTATCTCACTGATAATAATGATTTCTTACTATAAGTCTTTCTCCCCAGCCAAAAAGGAGCTCTCACTTCATCTAGATATTAACACATGCACATTTTCAACTAGGTACCCTTACATACCCCTTCAATTTTACTTCTACTTTTATAAACTAAGAAATGAGTAAAAGACAAACACACATAAAATTAGCAAATAAAATTAGAATATTTAATTTTCATAAAATAGACCAAAATAGGCCTCCAAACCCTTGATCCAAGATTCCAAGATGGTTAATCCACTTGAAAAAATAGGATAATTATTTAGCAAGGTTAACATGCAATAAAAGAATCTCAAAGCCCTCATAAAATTGCACATGAACTTCTCAAAGTGAATCACCCCACTTCTAGAGAAAGAATAAGATCTCCTTAGCAAAGGTGGTGTTAAAAGATACATTTTTAAGATTGATCAACACCAAAGTAATGACTTGTATTGGGCATACATCCCAATAGTTTCTTCAAACATGAAAAACAAATTATCAAAATTCAATATATCTTTATTTATGATCTTCACCTTATATTTGTACCTTATAAAAGGGGGTGAACCACCTTAGGGAGTTAAAATACCTCATAAGCTTCACTTACCCTTTTTAGAATATCTTTTCCTTTCTTTGCTTTAGCTCCCAAGCTGACATTCTTTTTAATTTCAATTTAGTCCTTTTTAAATTAATTAAATAACTTGCCTTAGTAATTAAAATTAATTTTTGGTAAAGTAAATAATTAGGTCCTCAATTAAATAATTAATTAAGTTACTCTAATAATTAAAGTGATAATAATCACTGTTTAAGCAATTTATTAATTATAAAGCCCCTTAGAATAATCATTAAAATTACCTTAATTTTCTAAATGGTTAAAACTACTTTTTTGATAATTCAAATAATTATTCAAGATAGTTATATTTTAATAATTAATTAATTAATTACTTTATATTTTTGAATGATAAAAATCACTATTCAGGTAATTTTATTAACTATTAAAATTATATGAAAAGGGTACATCATAGTCCTCCCTTCCCAGATTTGATTGCCCTCAAGCAAATGCATGTTCATATGCCCAATTACCATGTCTAAATGATAAAAGCCGCTATAGTGATAAAAAAGCCTTGATCCTATACCTATTAAGTGGAATAACTTTTGCCAAAAAGTATAGTGTGACATACCCCAAATGGATACTGAAAGCCATTCTACCTTTCCAACATGTCCCATAATGCAATCAAAATTTGTCCTTACTTCCCAAAAAATGGTATCTCTCAATGGAGCCATGAACCTATTGTACCTATACTTTGGGCGCTGCCCCTACGTGCTAGATGTGTTCTCATATCCTTCCAAAGGCTCCACATGTTCCCAACCAAACACCCCTTTCAATACCAAGTGGTAGATGAGGAAGTTCCTTTCCCTTATACCTCCCAAATGGGTGAGATATGACCCAAAGTGGTTGTGAAAATCACAAGTGAACCAAACCACCTTGCTGCTCTGTATGGAAAATTTTCTCATGTGCTGGACTATGTCCCATAAAATATACAAAGAGAAATAATAACTATAAAATATATGAGAAAATGCCTCTAAGACATATTCAGCACCATGTATGGACATCTAAGTGTGAAATTTACACCCAACAAGAGGCTACCCCATGTTATTAACCTCCAACATGCATATAATTCTCTTCATAGTTCCCAAAATGTCTCCAACATTCTCACAAGAAGGTTGTACCTTCCTAGTGAGGAGGTTCCTTATGTCACCTTCATACGATGCCAACAATATTACATTTCTAAAATCTTGTGCAAACTATTTTGTATAAAATAAATTAGTTTTCCCTTCATGTTGACATGGCTGTATATGAAAATAAAATTCTAATTTTTCTTGTGGGAAAATGTAAAATTGATTATATATATATATATATATATATATATATATATATATATATATATATATATCATGTCCTAAGAGCTGGAATGCATCATAAAACTTAGGATTTCCCCCTCTAAGGTAAGGCTAAATTTTCTTTTGCAAACCTAATTTCTCTAAGTAATAAATTTTAGAACTCGTACATACCTTTATTATTCTTCCTACCAAGTGTTGGAAAGTGCCACAAGGATTAGATTTTTTCCTTTTATCATGGATGCCATGTGTGACTTAATGGATATCAGAGGGATGCTTAAATTGAATTTGAATGTACTACTATTCTGTGTCCTTACACTTCTCCTTTTTCTATACAAACTGTGACCTCAGTCATTGATAAATTCAAAATTTCTAGATTAATAAAAGTACATAACAAAATCAAACCTATTACTTGTGTGAAAAAGCTATAATAGTGACGTAGAAACCAAGTTTTCTAATTATACCAAATCAAAATTACACCTAGCAACATTTTCCCTTATCACAAGTGTTAGAATGCTCCAAAAATTAGATGTATTATGCATGATAGGTGGCTGCCATAGGTTGATCAACTCATAATTTTTAGGAGTAAAGTTTCCATACCTTTCAACAAATTTTGACCATTAGTTGGCTGTTATGTACCAATTATGTTTCTTTCTATGGGGTTCCAAAGCCCAAAATGTTGCCAATAATTTTTTGATTCTTTCTTCATTCCCATGGAATTAGTCATAAAGAATTTAAAAACATAATTGAGAACCTTTGTGAAACTCAAAAAATTACCAGGATCCCATACCTCTTGGTGACAATAATTATGAACTTGAATCAAGGAATCCTCATGCCTCATTTTACAAATAATATTCTTTAATTTATCACCTTTGGAGACTTCATTATCATGTATACAATCCTTAGAATATAAATAGACATCTCCTATTAATAAAATATCCTTACCTTGCACTTATTTTAGTTATCACTCCTTGGTTTCCTCTACTTTTTTATCATCCTCTTGCACCCCTATGGGATACTCCTCAAATTCTATTTTTTTACTTCATTGGCTCCCTCATAAGAGTCCCCATAAAGGGCTATCCCTTCATTTTTTTCCTTCAACTCTCCATGTAGCTCAGTCCTTTCTTCCTTTATGACTTCTTCTTGCCTTTCTCTTTGATGTAAGTGTATATGGGGATGTATGGTTTTTAATCTTGGTTTTGATCCACCCTTCATCTCATAATAATCCTGAAAAAGCAAAAGATATTACATGGCTAAGTTTGGGGATGCATACTCTCTTTGAAAAATATCCAAAATATCCTCCCTTGGTGTCCTCATCTCTATTACTAGTTCTTTATCTAGAAATGTGGCCTTGAATAATTTATTAGTGTGGTTAATAAGAACCCTCTCATTATCATTATAATTCCCTTCTCCATTTAAGGGTTGATCTTTCCTTGAAATAATAGTATCCTTCAACATGGCTGCAATTTGTATACTCAATATTTGTTGAAGTTCTTTTTGGCTTTCTTTGATAAAACTTTGCATAATTTTAATTTGTTTTGGAGAGAACCCTTGAGGCTCTCGGTCCCCCATATTCTTTTTCTTCTTTTGATAAACTATGAACTCTTTACCTATTTGCATCCAACAAATAACTCACAGGTACACAAGACTAGTGCTTTGATACCACTATAATGTCCCCAAATGTGATGATTCCATACAAAATGGATTTTCTCCTAAATTCCACAATTCTAAAAATGCAATCAATATACCCTAGTTTGCAAAATAAGCTCACAAAACCCTTATTAAGCCTTAAAAACCCTAAATGCCACAATAGTAGGGTTTTATAGATGAATTCTAGCTAATAACTTATTCCAAAATTAACTAAAAACTTGTAGAAATAATGCCATAATAGTAAGGTTTTATAGATGAATTCTAGCCAATATCTTATTTCAAAATTAACTAAAAATTTGTAGAAATAATAAAAAATTTAAATGCACAAAACAAGTATCATTTTGCCAGATTTTTGAAGCTTAAATGCCACTTTTTGATGGCTAAAAATTATCATTTAATTTTGAAAATATAATTACTATTCTGAATATTTTTACGCTTTAAACCCTTGCCAAAAATTGCCACAAGTGCACAAAAAAACCCCAAAAATATAGTGAATTTTTTTGGGCATAGAAATGGCAAAAAATGGCTCTCCAAGATAATCTCCCCACTTTATAAGTGCAAGAAAATTAGCAAACAAATAGGAGAGTGAGATCTTGTATTCTATAAGCAAAAAAGTATTCAAACCTATCAAAAATATTAAATAATAATTTTGAAAATTATTATTTAATTTCCTAATAATTTAGGGATTCAAACCCTTCATGAAACTCCTCCAATACCTCATGCCAACACACAAAAAATTAGAAAATAAAATTATAATATTTAATTTACAAAAAATAGACTAAAAGATGCCTCTATACCCTTGATCCAAGCTTCCAAGATGGTTTGATCCACTTGCAAAAATAGGATAATTATTTAGCAAGGTTAACATGTAAGAAAAGAACCTAAAAACCCTCACAAAACTTCAAATGAACTCCTCAAAAAGAATCACCCCACTTCTAGGGCAAGAACAAGATATCTTTAGTAAAATTGGTGTCAAAAGACACCTTTTTAAGATTGATCAACACCAAAGCAATGAATTTTTATTGGTCATACATTGCAAGATTTTCTTCAAGCATGAAGATCAAATTATCAAAATTTAGAATATCTTCAATGGAGGATCTTGAAATTTAGCTTGATGGTTGTCAACAACTACTTGAATTCATTGCTAGAAGGTTCCTTGATGTGTGATAGAGGTGAATAGATTCTTTGACTTACCATCTTTCCCTTGAGAATCATCCTTGGTAAAGTGATCTCCTCCACATGTGAAACATTCAATAAGAGGTCCTTTCCTCTTAGATTGATTACCTCCATTAAAGCCTTTCCTAAAACTATTCCCAAGTTTCTTGGTCACTAAAGAATTGTTAAACTTATCATTCTAATTATTAAATTGGTTCTTAGATTTCCTGTCCCACTTCTAGTTATTTTTCTTGAAAGTGGTATGAGGACTACCAAACCTCTTATTGAACTTATCTCTGACCTATGTAAGTGATTTAAACTTCTATTCCTATTTAAATTCCTTATCAAATACTTGGTCCAGTCTATAGGGTCCATAAACATCCACTTCATAGTCAACATATGTTCTTGACCACATGATGAACTTCATGATCCTAAAATGTTCATCCTTTTGATACTAAGGCACATATATCAGAAGCTTAGTGAAATTCTTCAATTACTCATTTCCTACTAAATATTCTTATCTCAAGTTTTGAAAGTCATTCAATTTTTGATCAAAATACAATTGTGAAAGCCATCAAGCCCTAAACAAGGTTATAAAATGATCCTAAGAGATCATAGTGGAGTTTAGGATTAATTTAGGTTTCTTATTTGCCGACCATTTTACTAATTTTATATCTAATTGGTTATCTCTTGAAATATATTTCATCACTTCTGAATACTTTCAGATCTTGAAATACTTTTCCATCTTAGTAAGCCAAACTTTAGCTCCATCACCCAGTAATGTTACATTGAACTTAGGTAAGTTTACCTTATTTATATCCTACACAAGTTTGATAGTAACTTGTGTTTTTCCCACTTACCATTCCTCAACTAGTTCCTATCCTTGGGGCTCTTCTAAATTAACTTGTTGTTCCTTAGGGTCCTTTTGTTAATTTCCCTCATCCTACTTGTGAACTTACTATTCCAAGGCTTTTATCCTATCTCATGCTTCATTTAAGACATCAAAAATTTGATCTTGTTCAGTCGTCAACTAATCAAAAATTTAAGGAGATTCTTATTAGAAGTTCCCTCTAAAATTGACTTTTCATGAGCCATCTTCTTATTAAAAATAAATCTATTTTTCAACATCAGGGGACTCATTAGGTCAGAGCATTTTAACTATGATCTGATACCACATGTGATAACCCAACCTCACTTAGGTTAAACACTTAGATTTTTATTATTATTATAATTTATTATATGCAATGACAAATGAGTTTAGCACAACATAACAATCAAGTCCTACTATACTCATCACGCTAAAAATATAAATATGAAACATACCATAATTTTATAAACATGGTTCTAATAGTCCTCTAACTATGGAACAATATAAGCATAATAATAAAATATGTAGAAATATTAAGTACATTTCAGCTCAAGAAATATAATAATGACCAATCTTGTCATTATATAAATATGTAGTAACAACTACAAAATTACAACAATAAAAAAGAGTCTAAAATAGCTACAATATCCACTACTATAACAAGTATAACTATGTTACCATACATATTACATTACATATATATATATATATATATATATATATATATATATATATATATCACATTAATCTCTATCTCTCTCTCTCATATATATATATATATATATATATATATATATATATATATGAGAGAGAGAGAGAGAGATTAATGTGATAACCATTAACATTCAATGCTAATGGTTCCAATTTTAGAGAGGGAGAGCATCATATGAGCTCTTTTCCTCCAACCATAGACCTAGTGGTCCCCCATACACCTCACCATGGGAAGTGGCCCTTCCCTTTATAAAGGAGCATATGAATGTAGATCAAACATTTAGAACTAGTTCAAGATCATATATAAAGTGTATAATCACTAATGCATGTAACATATAGACAAACATACACACTATAAAGTACAATACAATCACTATTGCATGCAACCTCCAAGAAAACACACAAATTGGAAAGGACAATGGATATACATGTATATAACTATAAATTAATCAAAAAAGAATTTTATATAGTAAAATAAAATTACAATATAGATATAAATCCACATGAATAAATCTCTCTGTTAACCCATAACATACTCAACAAATATTTCAATCAACTACGGATGAAAGAACTTAACAAGCTCCCCACTTGTCTCTCATCATACAAATGATCATAATGTAAAAATTACATTCATACATAGATCACACTATAAATCATAAAAAATATATCTACACCCATCCAAATAGATTAACTAAAAGCAATGCAATCATCCTTTTAATCGAGCTAAAATAATCCATACAAAAGTCAATAACACTTTAAATTCAACTTTCATACACAAGAAGGTAAAAAGTAACCTAGTACACCACTATAATCACATGTCTAGGTTTTGTGGTTCAACAAATTTATTTTTTAGGAATTTTTACTATGTCTTATTCTCCATTATATTGTTCCTAATTTATTTTATCATAACCTTACCTAACCCAAGAGATCATTGTATATTAGTCATGATATATATAACATACATTTGATCTAAACAAGCTACAAGTGGGTTCTATGTTTACTAATACAATATTTTTTGTTTTTTTATTCCTCAAATAAATACCCAAATTTATATTAATGCCTAAGGGATCAAATTATATCCTATTTCCTTAGTTGAATCATATGTTATTTACTTGTTTTCTAGGTAAGAATTTATCTTATACTTGTTTATCTTAAAATAGATAGGGTAGTTTACTAACATTATGATAGTTTTACATATGAACCACCTATGAATCATATGGTATCAAATAAATTGGATCTCTATTGGATTAAATAATCCCATCACTAATTATATTCACTTAATTTAAATCCTTTCATTTGGTTCCAATTAGCTAGTATAGTTTACATACCACTGTTAAGGTTGTAAGAACAACTAATATAAGAACACAATGCAATATATTCCACATATAGTCCAAAATACATATAAGGAATTATTATATGACTAATAATAAATTAATACATGATCACCCACATTCGTTAATTAAAATTATAAGCTCAAAATATAGTCATATGATGTTCTATTTTCTACAAAAAAAGGCCAGTTTTAAATAAGCTCTATGCCTAGTTTATTTACTAGACAACCCTATACAACCATACACTAAGTCTATACTTTTTTAAGGTGTTTAATAAATAATAATAAACCATAATAATTTCAAATATATCCATGTAAATTTTTTACCACAATAGTAACTGCTAGTTATGAATGAATACTACTTAAGCATAAAGGGGTGTAACCAGATTTAGGTAGTATTCTATTACAACCAACTAAGGGTTTTAAAGTCATAAATTAAGTTATATATACAAAAAACATAATAAAATGGGTTTTCTCCCTATATTTTGTGTATTACCTTACTAGGGTTTATAAAAAGGCACCCAATATTCTAGTAAATATGCACAATAATTTTAATTCCTTATTTTTGTGACTAAAAAATCAAATATTTTTATTTTTTTAGTTTCCCCCAATTACCTATATTTCATAAATTCATGTACGTTGTTTTAATATAAAGGAAATCCACTCAAGAATTAGTTACTTGCCTCTTTTTCCTACTTGCAACTTCAAAAACTTGCCTAAAATCTATTTTCCTAGAGTGTTGCACCCTTTTTCTCTTCCTATTCTGAAATATATTGACACCTATTATGAAATATCTTTCCCCTCATCACCTATTTATCCTTTTTCATTTTATTTCATTCCTTTTCCTCTCCTATTCTTCTTATTGTGCCCCCTTGCTTTTCCTCTTGCTTTTTCCTACTCTTCCACTATTTTCCTATGTTTTTTTAATATTTATTTTTTACTTTTCAACATCCTCCCATATTATTATCTATCCACTACTATTCCCCCCTTATCCTTTTTGATTTTTCTATCTTTTTTTTTTTCCTTCTTTTCTTCTTTCTTTATCTTGCTTTTCTTTCTTTTCCTCTTTTCTTCTTTCTTTTTCTCTCTTTTTTCTTTTCTATTTTCCCACTCATGGATTTAAAACAAAAAAATTAATATATCTCCTTAAAATAATTAAAATATCTTCCAAGTAATTTCTTAAATTATTTTACATAAATATTATCTATTTTTTCAAAATAATGCCACACAACTACCATGGTGAGTCCTTTATTTGTTTTTCACTAGGATGGGTTATTCTTGACCATGTAAAAGGGTTTAAATCCAAGTAAATACATAATTAAATAATGCAATCTCATAAATTCCCTAGCACAAGCCTAAGATTATTTATTTAAACCATTCTACAACAATATGCACATAAATCAAGCATTAATATAAATACTTGTTAGCAAACAAACAACCATTTTTTAGGCACAACATAACAATATTAATACACACATATTATAAGATAATATGAGTCACTGCAGGTTCTTAGATACATTAGCAAACAATAACCCATAAGATAAAATACATAAATTAAGAATCACACACTGATAACTTGCTTTAATAAAAACAATTATGTGTGTGATTGACATGTTCAGAATGTTTTGTAAGTTACCTATTGCAAAAATATATATCCATCTCTCTGATGATACTCTCCCTCTAATTGGTCTCCTATGGTAGATATTTTCCTACATCCACCTCAACCAAAGACATTAGTTAGTTTGAGATTTGGATCAAAAATCAACAATACTCAAAATATAAAAATATCAAGTAAAGTGCTGATATATAATCAAACTTAATTGAAATCAACTATGCATAGATTTAAAAACATAACAATATGTTGAGGTATGTTCTTATTGTTGGTATTGAGGAATTGTTATTTTCATTGATGTCAAATTCAAGATGAATGTCATTAATTTCAAGGTTATATTTGAGGCTATACATGGTGACAAATAAGTCTTTTGAGAGAGAATTTAAAGGTAACCTAGTAATTCTTTTGAGTTTGATGACATGTCAAGGTCAAGATTAGGATACAAGGTAAGCATATTTTTGAATACTAGTCTTAAGGAGACTTATCATATCATGTGCATGTGTGTGAAAATGGTGGTCTAGTAAGATGAATATACAAATGTATGAGTGGATGTTTAAAAATGCTCAATCATACATATGAAGTGTTTAAACATAGGAAAGTTTCAAGGCAAACATTCAAGGGTATGGTCTTATGCCTAAGTATGCAAGTATACAAGTCTTAGACTCTATCTAACCTAATGAGGGGTCTTGATGTGATATCATAAATTTAAATCATTGGTAGATCATGTCAAAATCTATTTAACACTATGTAAACATGTGTATAAGGTATATAAACTTTTAGAGGAGGTTTTTAGGTCGATTCTTGGATTAGTCTTTATATGGAGAGACCTAGTGAAAAGACATAGGCCTAGTAGGCCTAGTAGCTTGATAAAGTGAGTAGTATAGGGCTTGTGATATGATGTGTGGTAGTGTGTGAGCAAGGTATGAAGTTGTGTGACATGATAATGATGCATTGATAATAGTATAAAAGATTTCAAGGTGTGTTCAAGGTCTAATTATGACTGGTAGTTAAAGAACTAATGTGAAAAGAGACCTAATGTGGCCTAATGAGGGGTCAATTTAATTTTCCAAGGTTAAAAATATCATTATATCATTTTCATAGGTGTGGTAGGTTGTGTCAATTTTTTTTACTAAGTCTGAGGTCATATCTTAGAGGAGAAAGCATGAAAATTAGTGTTGAGATTTTTTATGTGCATAGAATAAGGTGTTGCAAACTTGAGAAAGAATATTTTACTATCATTATCATGTGAAAAATTTATATGAGGATACAATTAATTCATGGTAGTTGGTAAAGGGTCCTATATTAAATTTCTTGGCATTGGTTTTGGAGCTGAAGGGCAATCCTTTATGAATGATTGCTAAGAATGAAAGGCAGTCTAAACCCTCCTAAAACCCTCATAATGACCCGATATGAAAGATCTTGTTGGAAATGGATTATATGGATTGGATGACATATTTTTATGATTGGATCATGTAGAGGAATCTCTCAGGTTTCTCTAGGTGGCATTGATCCATTAGAAGAGTGAGTGGAAGCTATAAGAATCCCTTTATTTCTCATATTTTTGATGTAGCAGACATAATTGACAAGATCAAAGTATAAAAATGGTTGGAGGATGATGTGTGGTACTTATATTTTTAACAAATTTAATTTTATAAGTATTTTTCACATCTTAAATATTTCAAACTGGTCATGAAAGTTGACCTATTGCTAAATAGGCTTAATGAGGAAGACAATGAAAAAACCAGGTAGAAGTGAGAATGATATTAGGGATGGGTTGTAGAACATTATGGATGGATCCAAATACATGGGTTTTTTATTAAAAAATTATACCACATATTCCATTTTATTATAAGTTTTGAATATGCTCATACACAAGCAAATTTTTTTCTCAAAGTGACCTGCCTAACACAGTAAGGTCTGTGTAGGGTGAAGACATGAGATTAGTCTATAAGACCAATATTGTTATTGAAAATTATAATATATCTATTCCAAGATGTTATAATGATGATGGAGTATAATTTAAACCCATTTATAGTTCATAAAAGTGTTCACACATGTGTTCTAAATCTTGATTTTTATGACTATGTTTTTAGAGCTATAGGTAGTTTTTTTTTGTGAGTGAGAATGATGTTCCTAAGTATTTTTTCATATATTTGAAGAATAAAAAGCACATTAATTTTTTTTATAGGTATCATAGGTTAATTTTAATTCATTAATATTCATGATAAATTCCTATAAATGTGTGAAAATTCAAAGGTTCTTGACTAGATTTGTAAGGCTTATGTGTAGTTCTAAGTGAACATAAGGAGATGATAAATTTGAGGTCTTTTTCCTTATATTGTGAAATATAATAGATTTAGTGATGACCATAAGCTCATGGAGGATATTAAAATTTTATTGTTGTATATATTTGGCAAATTTGAATGTATGATTGAGATATTCAAGATAATTTTATAGCAGTGAGAAGGCCTAATTACGAGTAGACCTAATGGTGTGGTTTAAGGAGTGAAATAAGATAAATGGTGTTGGGGACCTAAGGTGAGATTATAAAGGGTATAATTTAATAATTTTTGAATTTTTAATCCATTTTATGAGGATCAGGGTGTTCCAAGGTGGTCAAGGTGAAACATGTGCCTTGAGAAGGCCTAATGCATTAAGTCTCTATTAGGCCTAATGGTGGTTTTGGCCCTTATGGGTAGTGACAAAATTATATATTAGTTGTTTCACTTGTGAAAAATGTTTTTCGATATATTTAAAGGATGATACAATTATTTATAGGTTATTTTACAACCAAGATGGGTGACATCAAGAGTCAAGTATAAAGAGAAGGTCTAATATGCCTAATTTGACTAGTTAGAATATTGAGGACATGGACAAATGATTTTAGAGTTTTAGAAAATAGTTAGATGGTGTTAATAACATAATATATGTGTGGTGAATATGTAATTAAGTTATAAATATGTTTTTATATGTGATGATCAAGGTCATATGACCTAATTCTGCTAAAGAAAAGGTTAGCTAAGCAAGAAGACCTAATAGGCTATTTGAGAGAGATAAAAGAGCGAGAAGAGAAAAATAAGGTGGTAATATTTATTTGAGTGATAATTAGGTGTCAAAAGGTGATTATAGGTTCAATTTATTATATTTGGTTCTGATTTACCTAAGGGGTTGGTGCCTCCTTGCAAGTTTATGCTTGCTAAAGGACTAGTTGAGTTGGTGTTCCTTATGGGGTTGGTGCCTCACTAAATCTTGATTCATTACTTATAAGACTATATTCCAAGCCATGTTTTAATGTGTTTTATCCCCCAAGAGGTTTTCCCACATATATCTTATTTTCTTATGTTGTTTTCTTTCATAGATGCTTGTTTATGCATTGGTTAAATGTATGTATGTGAATGAATGCTTTATAGATGATAAGTGAAATTGAAGGATTGTTTTAAGGAAATTGATTCACCCCACTCTTATTATCTATAATTATAACATAATATAATATATTTTAATATATGAAATATGGCCTCTATTCATACTAAGTAAATTACTAGAATCAACTATCAAATCTAGGCAACATACACCTGAATATCCTAACAAAATTAAATAATAACCACTAAATAATCAAATTAATTATATTAATATTAATGAATTTTATTAGGATTAGGATGAGATGTAACATTTTTTTATGATCCTAGTCCTATCGTATTTGATGAACCCTTATTCAATGAGCCCATCTTCAAAGAATCCATCATTGACCAACCATCCACCTTCCATCCATCACATCAGATCCCCCATTTCCAAAGATCACTTATTCCAAAAGCCTCTATCAAGTGAAAAGTGAAGATGGTAATTTTATAAAAAAACTATCCAACATGCCTTAATAGTGGCTACAATACAAACATTATTTACTAGTAGCATGACACCCTTAACATTATCCCCATCTAGCTCAACATCAGTATCAGAGTCAACTTTAGTGTCATCTACGTCAGATTTAGAAGAGTCCTTATTTGATGAGGATGTGGAAATAGGGTCTATTCATAAAATATATGAATATTTAGTATCTAATAATATATTTATGGATGTCTGTAATTATATAGTGAATTTAGATATCAGTTAACAAAAGGATATGTCTCTTGATATGTTTCATAATGGTAATGTCATCACATAAATGTGGGGCTTTAAAAAGATTTCCAAAGTAATGATAATTATAATGGATTTGACATATCTTTGGATGCTTATCCTATCGATCAATATAAGGACCTTTATGATCCTTTTATGAATCTTGATGAGGTTTTCTTTGACATTGAAATTGGGTCTCCAAATAATCTCTATGAGGATCATGCTACCCACTCTCCACTCATTAACTTCACCAGTCCATCCCTTCCACCTTACTACATAATTATTCCTTTTCTTCCCCTTGATAAACATTTTATCACACTCCTCAATGGGAATAGATAGAAACATACATCATTGGACTCCCCTCATAGTGATATATCACGTGTTGAATCTCTAGAGATCTAAGATGGGATTCAAATAATCAAGCATAATACTAAAGCCAACTTTGATATAGTAATAAATAAATGTCAAAATAAGTCAAATAATCATCCAAATCAAAAATCAATACTCTCTAGTGAAAAATTCCTCAAGGTGCTATGGGACCATCCAAGTCAAATTAATCACCATCAAAGTCAAAATTCAAATTCAAATGGTGAAACCTTCTTTAAGACATAAGGGGTATTCAAAATCACATAAATTCAATAAATCAAAAAGAATTTATGGTACTGATCACTGAGCATATTAGCATAAAATATAATAGGGCCAATAATCCTTCAAGAATTTAGATCAAAGAGTAGATAAGTATTAAAGTCTTGAAGCCCTTAATATATGTTTTTATGTGGCACAAAATGGTAATAACACATCCAAAATAAAAATGGTGTATGTGACTATTGATCCCCATTTTTAGTATCCTAGTAGTTAAACATCCCTCCATGGTCTCATCATCTATCCAAGTCATATACACTATCATATAATCCAATCCATACCATACATTACTTACCTGGGAAGCATTGTATTTCATAGGGGCTATGAATACACCTGGTTGATATGTCTATATGATTCAAAATCAAGAGTCAACAAAGGTAACTATGACATCAATGAAGCCATCATTGACAACCTATCCCTAACAACACAACTACCTAGAATTGGTAACAGTTGAATATTAGGAGAGCATCAACATCAATCCATCTTGTACACCTCCAATAAATTGAGATGCTAATAAAAACTAAAAAAAATAAAAAAATTATAATAATAAAAAAATTATCCATCCAATGGTGAAAACTAGTTTTCTTGTACTTTGGGTAAGTATCATGATGAAAACTAGTCTTTGACATCATGTGTAGATAATTCATTGTCCACCCATACCTCAACAACTTGGAGGAAAAATCCACTACATCCCTACATTGATATCCTAACATCCCTCTTTAATCCCATCTATGCCACATTCCTTAAGCTTCTAACTATCATTATCTATCTTATCCATTCTCCCACCATCCCTACCCATCTTAATCATCTTGTGACATCTTATTTTGTTCATCATTTTTTCTCATCTTGGCCTTATTAAGGGAAAGGAATATGTCTTAAGACATGTTCTAGAATCATCTTGTCATATCCTCCAAATGAAAATTTGATGAGGGACATATGGTTCTCTCATAATACAACCCACAAAGATCCATAGTCTATTCTTCATCATCCCTCATCCCATTTGAGCATCATCCAAGTCCTTTTGTCATACCATTATCCATCATTTTCCATCTTGGCTACCAGGCTTACTTTTCCCTTTGCTAGTGACCCCTCTAAAAATACCTAAAAATCATAAAATCTAAAACATCCTAGTCATCTTGTCATATGTCCTAATAATTCCATATCTTTACCCAAGTTCAATATCATCATCCAAAATCTAGATCATTTTATAAAATACACATCCCTTATTCAATGTGTCATTTGTAACTATCCTATATAATCGTACCCCAAGTTTAACCTCATGGCTCATATTTTTTCCTAGGGGAAAACCATGTCACATCAAATCATAACCCAACCAATCATCACGTAGGATTTTATTAGGATAACATAAAAGACACTGATCACATAACAATAATGCATCATATAATCTACACGCAGATACTTGTGTGTTTTACTTGTATGATCGTTGATGATGTTTGACTTGTTTGAATATATTTTATCATGTATATATCTTTGTCTAATCATCTATGTTTGTCTATTTGTCTACATTTTTTCAATTTAGTATCTTTGGTTAAGCATTTTGTGAATACATTTATCCTATCTTATCATTTGGCATTTTATCATATTTATACAATAGTATATGGAAAACATGTCATCTTGGTTCCTTATACTAGTGGTGCCTTACACCATGTTACTTGTACACTTTGTTTTTTATCTTTGTGTCTTTTGCATTACTTCAACATTTACTTTATAAAAATGTCATCCTGGTCATATACATATATCATGGTACATGCTACCTAATTTTACATTAAAAAGGATTCCTATTACATAAAATTCTCATCAAACCCAAATCTATCAAACAAACCCCAATCACTTATACAAATCCACCATATATATCCTCTAATCAATCATCTATCCAATTATATGACCTAATCATGTCAATAACATTTAAGATCCAATATCCAATCATTTATCCACATAATCTATCATTTGTCTAATCATCAACATTCTAAATCAACTATCAACCAAATCATTAAATCTAACATTTGATTCAAATAATCTATCTAACAAATAACATACCTCACAATCCCTAACCATCTTGACCAAGCTTGATTATCCTCTTAGGGGAACCATTGGGGGAGTCATCATCATCCTTTAATCTATATTATCATCTATCATCCTATAAATCCATCGTAGGGAGAAATTCTTCAGCTTGAGATCCATATAGACTATGTAGGAAACACTCAATCATATGGTGTGTTTGAGGTCAACTTGGAAACAATTTCATCTTTCAAAATCATTCACACTTACATCAATCTAGTCAACTATCCACTCTATCCAACCTAGTTTATCCTATCAAATCCTTCATCATCATGATCCATCATCATTAATTCATTAACTAGTCAAATCCTTGATCTATAATATCAAGCATCAGTCAATAAATAAATCAATCACCATCCACTCAATCATTTCCATGATCTTTTCATCAATATCTAACACTTGTTGATTGGGACCAATAAATTATGACATCCATAGTTTCTTACACCAATCATCCATAAATAATGATTGATCAACTCATCCTCTTGGGATAATTCAATCCCTAATTAGTACTCCAATTTAGACCTGAAACTCTCCCAAGCATACATCCTTCCCTAGGATACATATAAAGCTCATAGATCTCATATTCATTCAAATTTTACAATTTTCTCCCTATATTAGGGCATACAAATATAAATCACATTGTATCTAATCAATTAAGATCATTACAACATATCCATCACTATCAATCACATCCACCACATCTATTGTGACATTCATTTCATCTATTTATCTTCTAATTTCTCTTCATCACATCATTCTTCCCTCTTAGGGAGAACTACATTGGCCCAAGGTCTTTTGGGACTATGTAGGTAGTGCTCAATCACATGGGGTGTATGAGGATAGCTCAATCACACTAATACAAAATTTCCTTCATCCCCTGGCCATTTGATCTCTTTATTTTTAATCCTAATACTCCATTTATATCTTCACCTTGCATACGCTTTGAGATATAACTTGTCAAATATATATTTAAAAATATCAAGTGTTTAATTTTGTTATGTATCTCTCCTAACATGCATCCTTTCCTAAGATATATCTAAAGCTCATGACCATATTTATCATCATTTTTAATAGTTTATTCTCCTTGGGTACATACATATCCATAAAATTATCAACTTTGAGCCTTTGCATACATATTTACTAGGGGAATCATTAATTTGTAGCTCATTTATTCTATCAATTTCATCATTTTCCATCACATTTCACATTCATCACAACCCAACCCCTTTTATATATTCACACATCTCTCCCATCATTTCCTCTTTCAAGTGGCCATCTATCTCATCCTTCCTTACATGTCATCGAGGGGGCATCATCTGTCCTAACTTTCTAAAACTCATGACCATTTTCTTCTTTGAAATGCCATTAATTCTTCAAGTCACAATTCCCTTTAAAAGAGGGGCAAAATGTATACACTTAAAATTTATTACTTCATTGTTCATTTATAATTATGTGCTAATTCAATTTATTTACCAATTTTACATCTTAATTCCTAATTATCATAATATTAATCTAACATCCCTTATTTATTCCTCCATAGTATCACCCTTACCCCTCATCTCATATCAATTAATCATCTTATTATCACTTTATTTAATCACGAATCACATCCTCACATTATTTTATAATTTTAAATTCCTCTCTCACCTACCACCAACTATCCCCACTATCTTTCTTACAAATATCCTCATTAATCACTAATTAATCATCATTCATTAATACTAATTAACATCTAGAGTCTTCTATATTCTCAAGAATTATCCACGTCATCCCTCTCTAGAATCCTCTAGGAATTTTGTATTCCTATAAAATCCCCTCATGATATTTTATATAAACAACCACATATCCATGTAAAGGAATCATATATTGGAGCTTTGGAGATTCATGTTATAATGTTGTGAACTTATCTATTATTCATTATCAATCATCTTTAATCCACCATTACTACAACCATCTTAAGATAATTTCCAATTAATCTAAAATTCAATCAAAAATCAAGTGTATCTATTTATCATTGAACTCATCAATTTATTGCCAAGGAAGATATATGTAATTGTAAAAGTGAGAAATAATTAATTTATTTCATTGTGTATTTGATTTATAATTCCTTCCTTTTCCAAGTTAGAGGTGTTTTTATAGATTAGGATAGCTTAGGAGTTGTGGATTTACCTCCAATATTCCTTATATGCAAAATTATTTATTCTGATTTATATCAACACAAGAAATGTTAATGGATTATGTATTCTATGGATTTATGTACAAATTTCAGACCTATTCTTGATTAATGATTGTTATTATTTACTAATTAATAGGAGGATATTTATAGCACATAGTTTTTGTGAGGCTAAATTATGGAGACTATACATGGAATACCCTTGTCAAATGGGGAGAGATAGGTGATTGAGAAGGCTGGGTTGGGATATGTAGATTAGTTAGATATTATGCCAAATGATGCCCATATTATGATTGCATTGGTTAACTGATGGCATGTAAATACTTGTAAATTTTAGTTGCCAACTGGAGAGATGACCATTATGCTAGGAGATGTCTAGAGGATACTATGGTTACTAATGATTGGTAGGAGAGTGGTGCTACAAGATGTTGTGGGGAATAGGGCATTAGATAATGCTTGTATATACTTAACTAGTATTTTAGATGCTCAACATCATAAAAGTATTGATTAAAATGTGTTATTATCTATGACTATGTTATTGAATGTTTAATTCTTGAAAAAATTGTTGGTTGCACTACTAGCATCATTTATAGTTGTGGATGGTAATGATATTCCCATATCATACAAGATGCACCTGATTATCAAGGATTTAGGGGAGCACATGATTGTGTTTTCATGGGGTAGGACCATGCTTGCACACATGTATCATGATTTTTATATATTCACATGTGAGCCATTTAATGGTGGCTTTAGTTAAATCACATTATTACATTACTGGGCATATGAGAATATTGTGGTTACATGACTAGTGGGAATGCCACACCTTGAGTGGGAACCTCCATAGGTATATATGATGAGGTGTAATATTACATGGAAAATATGGTATTAGAATGCCATTATATGTAGATATATACTATATCAAGTGACTTTTGGTTATATTATATGGATACTATATAGAGGGCTCCCTAGGTGGTTGAAGGATGGGGAATAACTATAACATATTCACATGAGCTTTTGGTTCCATGTTCAGTCACTGAATGTATATGATCTCATTTAGTATAAGAGGGTCACTATATAGTTTGGAGTATTGCAAGATGTACCCCTACATCCATGGGTATGGACGAGGAGTGTGTAGGCTCAAATGAGACCAAAAAACAAAGGTATGATATTGATAGCCAATCTTCCTCTAATTATGATAGATGAAATGGATCTTATGATAGAGATCCCATATGTGAATGACCTAAGGTGAAATGATGCATACATATCCTAGTGGAGATGATATATATGGGCTTCATTATTCCTAGGTGGAGGGGTAGGAGTTGGTGATGATGTTTTAACACTTGAACCTATCAAGACAATTGGAAGTATGGAATGCATTGAATTATCTTTGTTAATTATATTCTTTTAGTTATTTGAATTATTTTTGAGTAATATTTGATGTTTTTTTGTTTTGTGTTGATGTAAGTGATGTGAAGTACTGGGTGATGAATATTGAGTCTGTACTAGGTGAGCTGACATGACATGTACTTGATAATGATATGGATGGTAGAATATTGAGAAGGATACAAAAATTATTTGTGTACATGCACCCCTATTTTATTGAGATGTAATTTCCAATATAACATATGTGTGAACAACTATAGAGAGGGATAAATCAAGAGTAGGGTTGATGAATCAATAAATACCCCCATCAAATTTGATGGGTAATCTAGGTCTTAAGATGTTGGATGAGTATATTAAATTATAATTAGATCATGTTGATGTCAAGACACAAATAACCATGTGTGAGGATCATGAGAGGAGACACAGGTCACATTATTGAATACAAGGAGATTATGGAGTTTCTAGTGCTATATCTCATGTAGTATCTAACATAAATGATAGTGAGGAGGGAGGTCCTATGGACCACATTATTATCATAGAGTGATGTATTTATTATTGAATTATATGATTTTTTTTGACACACACACACACACACATATATATTGATATGATGTGGTTGGTATATTGGCATCTTGATGATTTGTATTCTATTTAACATTTATTTATGCTTAAGATATATGTATTTTAATTTTGAGTTGCTTATGTTAGAATGTTAATAATATAACTTTGTGATATCTATTTGAGAATGATTTTATAAATAATTAAACCTATAAAAATCATCTATCCACCTAGAAGGGGGTAGATATTGTGAATCGTATTGATCATGTTGTCTAGTTAATTAAATATACTCATGTGGTGACATTGATCTATGCATATCTATGGTAGGAGTTTGTGTATGATATGTTGTAAAAATATTTATTAGTTTTCTCATTATGTCTATTGGTTGATTCTGTGTATGATTTTTTGCAATAATGTTTATTAGTTTTCTTACTGTGACTATTGGCTGATTCTATGTATGAGTATTTGCAAAAATAATTATTGGTTTTATTATTGTGACTATTGGCTTATTATATTTTGTTTGTGACACAATAATAATGTAAATTTGATTATATTTTTTTAAGTTGGATTCTATATCTATTGATTTTATGGTGCAATGGATCTCTCATAACTAGGTTCTCTAGAAACCTTTATAGTCACATGATGAGTAACCATTGTTTATTTGATAAGAACATCCTGGGATAACTTTGTCATAGTATAATGGGATCTAGGGGAAAAAAGAGAAAGAGAAATAGATGTTGTCTTATTCAATGTGATAATTTTTGGAAGCACAATCACTAAAATCAATGGGGGTGAATAATTTATAATTTTTTTTCATTCAATTATACATAACCATTCATGAACTATGAAAACAACATTGAGATCTAGCAAAGCATAAAAAATCATTCAAACAAGGTAACACATATATGAGTGGGAAACCCTCAAATGGAATAAAACCCACTATGATCTCTACAAATGGACTATATTCCTATAAAATAAAAGACACAATTATGTTGAGCACCAATTCAACTTGGAGCACTGTTGGGCCCCCTTTTGTGGATATTACATGGACATCACCAACTAGACCTATCTTGGCATGATGCAACCTTTGGATTGGTTTCTCCCCTTTTGTACATTTTGGCACTAGATAGAGGAGTCATTGAGGATTTTGTACCAACTAGTAGGTAGTTGCATGGTGCCAAATTTTAGGGGACATCCCTTTCAGTTCCTACATGTGGCAACTCAAGAAGCACACATGTCAAAAGAGTGGAGTAAGTGAGATAACGACACTATAGAAACAACTCAACATACAACATGTGATCATCTAACCTAAGTAGTGTAGTGGATTTGACAGACTCATGATAGGTCATCACTTGTTTCACACACATCTGACCTAATAGGAGATGCCCAATCACCTATAAAAGAAGACTCATATTTTAAGATAAAAAATAAAGGTAACAAAGCTCTAAAAAAATAGAGAGAAAACCTAAGTATTTATATTTTACATAAGATAGATTAGACATTTGAATTTATATCCCAAGATTGCCTATGAGCCCTTGGGCATGAGTAGAAATAGGTAAGAGTGTATGCTCTATTTTATATCATTAACTTTATATGTTAACCTATGAGATTAATGAAGAATGTCATTAAAAAATTAACATGTTGATTCTTGCAATATAGATAGAAAAGTATCATGTTTAAAACTTAGTGTTATGATAATAGTGGTATAGTTCTTTGATTAAAATGTATTATGATATGGAGGTTCAACCCTAGTCACTAATGGTGTCCTTGTGTCATCTAGCAACCTTAGCCTACTTATAAATCGACTAAGTGTTGGAACTAGATTATACCAAGGCCATAATACCTATGCCTAAGCACTATCCTGAGGATGAGAACTTGAACCTAAGCTATCTTTATGACTTGCCTAAGTAACTGAATGACCCTATATTAGCTATTCTCATAGTTTGTTCCATTATGACCTTGACCTAATTAGTTATGAACTTGTACCTTAAGAGATATGTCCTTAAGAAGTCTTACACATAATGACCTTCCCTTGGATAATCTAACATCAAAAGGACACCTAAACCCCTTTGGTTAATGACTAAGTCCTTTTAAACCCCAAGTGTCACCATGTTGCAACTAGCCCAACATGGACTTGGTCCCTTTGCTATTGTACTTTGGGTGAATGCACAAGGCTTGTGTCTTATGTGAAACTAATGCTAGTGCCATAACATGATTAAATGATGTGTACCAAAACTTACTATGCTCATGCCTAGATCCATCAAGTCTAGAACTGACTTGGTTTGATAGCTAAGTACATGACCAAGTGTAAGAGCCAACCTAGTGAATTTTTATATAACATTTTGGTTCCATTTCCAGGACACGTGTTGAATTTAATTGCTATAATGGTGAAATAGAGTGATGCTCTAATTATTGCTTGAGAACATTGAATGTTGGATAAATTAAGTGGAATACAGTTTCACACAAAATCATACCACATGTAAAGAATAATATCCAAGAAAATGGGTGCAATCCAACTTGTACAATGCTCTATATGAGGTGTTCATTTGTAAGCTACTTGATCATGTGTATTAGTGGCTAGTCGCATACACTACTACTATAAGGCATAGCTATGGCCAGTGCCTTGAGTGGACTATAGAGCACATAGAGAGGCTTAAGATCATAGATGAAGTTTAGATGCATTTTATGGATAAGTGGTGGAGTGGTGCATTGAACAACCATGTGTTGGAGTTAATAGTTTTGACCTTCTCATACCCTGAAGAAATAGAGTATGAGTTTATTCATGAACCAAGGGGTGCATTCATAAGAGGACTTAACATCAAACTAAAAAAATCTTCTAATAGATTATGGCATAGAAACCATAAGAATTTAAGTCTAAAATCCTTATGCATATGAGCAAGTATAGAAGGTGAGAAGGGGAAGTGTAGGTAAGGTGTGATGGAGGAGGAATAATAACCTGACACTTGAGAGATTTGAAGGATAAACTATAGTAAGCAAAGGTACAAGCTGATGGAGTATCTAGAAAATAGAAGTGTTAAGAGGACCTATAGTAATCAATAAGTGTATGGGGAAGGGTCCATTGAATTACAATAGCACAAAGAGAGAGAGGAGGAAGTAAGAAACTAGACTCAAGAGTTATGTGTAAGATACAATAGGTTCCTATAAGATATGGAACTTAAGAACATGACATAAGCACCTACCCATTTTAAACCTAAAGTACAAGCTCATGTACAAGATTCTCCATTAGAAGATAGAAGAATTATAACTAAACTTGTTACCAACGTCAACTTTGATAGGATTCAAGATTTGGATCAAGAGTTTGTGATTGAGCAAGTGATCCCCTACAAAGAACTAAGTGAAGATTAAAAAAATTTAGCAAGTGCCAATCTAGGAACCATGAGCACAAGATTAAGCATTCTTGTGTAGAGGATGTTAGCTGTGTCAACTAGACAACAACCCACAAGAAGTGGCATAACACCACAAGTGAGTGGTAATGTGCCAATAAGTTTGACCACATAGTTAACAACATCAAGATCAATGCCCTAAACTTTTATTGGAGTCACTAGAATCACTAGAAGGCCACCTCCAACATAGATGTAGGGGGGATAGGTGATTTAAAACTCAACACCACCCCCTAAGCAAGTCTACTATGAGATGACAATCTACTTTCTCAAGTATCATGATGTATAAAATGCCATGAAGTATGCACTGAAGTGTGAGTTATAATGTGATCCAGGTGGATCCATGTACTTTTCTATTTTTAAAAGTCTTAAAATTCTATTCAAATCTTTTTCACATTATAATACTTATTGAGATATTTCTAGTGCTTTTTGTGGTTCAAAAAATGGAGTATCGATGCTCAAGATATAGCTAGTTGAAGAAATCTTGCGACAGGGGGTGTCAAAAGTGATGTGGCACTATTGAAAACATGCCAAGTGGACCAATATCCACTTGACATGTGGAAAAATAATTTAGTGTAAAAAAAATGTTGGTTTGTTGTTTTTATTCACATATTATTTGAAATTTTCAAACTTTGAAACAAGGCGCCAAAGAAACTGCCACATCACCCATCTCACCAACCAAGCATGGACCAAGTCAAATCAGTGGCCTAAGTGGGCACCTTTGTCTTAGGCATTTGAAGAGGGGTCAAAATTGTCTATTTAAATCCTTGAAAACTGAATTTATAGCAAATGCAAGTCCATAGGTGCCAAAAAAGGAGGGAAATCATTTCAAATTACATGATAAGCACGCCCTTCCTCATGCCAAGGCACCTAGAAAGGTGGGAGGAGGTTTGAACTCTTGACCTATAATCTAAAAGATTAATACCTTGACCACTTCAGCCATGGGGGTCAAAGTGTTATAAAAGGGACTAATTTCTACTTGAACAGACATGAAAAGCAGACTGTATAAAGAGATTTAAGAAGGTTAGAGACTTGTTATTGCTTTGTACGGCCTTGGGCCATTATTTTCAGGTCTGAGAGATATTTTTATAGGCAAACAAAGATCAGAGAAGGTGAATTAAATATTGTTATTGATTTGGAAGCCATTTATTGGACAAAATTAATGAGAATGGTCCTCACTTCGAACGGACCCAGAGACATAGGCTATTGAAGCCGAACTCCATTATCAATTTACTGGTGAATTATTTGAATTTTCTCTGATTATTATTTAGTTCTGATCTTCATTTTATATCTGGTTTTAATTTCTTTATACGAAATTAAGCAAAAAAGTGAGAAGTTGAAGGATCTCTTAAACGTGAACAAGTCATTTTTGAATATATTGCACTTGTATTTTTAGTTTACAGATTAGATTTTTGGTATCAAAGTAGTTGTTATTTAATAGTGATTTATAGTCTATGTTGACAAGGTCTAAATCCCAAAAGGGTGAAGGAAAACTCGTTTAGTATAATCCAAAGATTAGTTCAAGGCATGCTTCAAGGATGGCCAACGAAGAGATGAAATTCAAACAAGCTTTCCACCGAGCCTTCATGGACATGAGAAGCATGGTTGAGGAAATTTACCATGACAAACAAAAGAAATCTAAGAATGAAAAAGAAGGTGATTCATGAGAATCAAAAGTTAAATAAATTGAAAAACCTTCTCCATTGGATGACGATAAAAAAATTGTGGAATCTCTCCCTTCACTAAAATTGGATACTAAGTTTGAATTACCAATGTTTAATATTGAAGTTAATGCTAAAAAGTTGGATAATTGGGTCAAGTAGATTGAAGTTTATTGCAGGGTCCAAAAGATTGCAGGGGATGAGTAAAAAATTTATTTGGCTAATCTTCATATGGAAGGCACAACTCTCATCTGGTGGGAGAGTAAGTTGAAGGAAGTCGAGCTTCAAAAAGGTAACTCGACTTCTACTTGGAATGAATTTATTGAAGAACTCAGAAAGCAATTCTATCCTTTAGGCTATATGCAATAAGACATGATGGATTGGCAAAGTTTCAGACAAGGAAAATGCCAAAGTGTTCAAGATTATACACAATATTTTAGGAAAAAAGATTTACTTTTGAATGTTCCTCTATACACACAATAAACACTGCTAAAATATATAGGTGGGTTGCATAGTTACTTAAGAAATATGATTCTTATGTTCAATCCCACTAATTCAGATGCAGTATGTGTTCAAGCCACTCATTTAGAGACTAGAGGAAAAAAATCAAAAGAATCTTTTCCTAAAGTAAAAAGTAATCAATCTAATGTTAAGCAATCCAAAGGGGAAAGTTCATCAGGAAAGGGTAAACATAAATCCACTTATACAGTTAAAAAAGAAGAAGGAAAACCATTTTGTAATCATTGCAATAAAAATCATGATGAGTCTAAGTGTTGGAAATTAAATCTTGAGTTAAGGCCTAAAAGGTATCAAAAGAAAGAAAAGAAGGCTAATGCTATGGTTCAAGACTTAGGTTCAGATTCAGGTGATGAAACTAAGATCACAAATATGGGATTACATAATGATTTTTCTCTTTCAGTTTCTAGCACTAATGCTACAACTTCTTCTAAACATAATTTTGTGCATGTTGATAAGAAAAGAAATAAAATTTTCCACATTAGAGTTGTTTCAAAGCATACTAAGATTGACACTCTATTTGATATTGGTTCACAAGAAAATTTAATTTTTTAAGAGGTTGTTAAGAATCTAGGCTTACAAATTAATCCCCATCTGAAGCCTTATCCACTAGGTTGGGTGTGTGACAATGCAAAGGTACAAGTCTCACAAACTTGTAGGCTAAGGTTTTCCATCACATCCAAGTTCATAGATGAGGTTGAGTTGGATGTTGTTCCATTGTACATATGTGGGATTATTTTGGGAAGCCCATATCTTTACGATAGAAAAGTAATCTTCTATAGAGAGGAGAATAAGTACTTTCTTGTTAAGGATGGAATTGAATATATAGTTATAGCACATCACATTAGAACAAGTCTTTCCTTGGTTACAACAAGGAAAATGAAAAGACTAGTTAATTCAAGCAAGACTTTTTGTCTCATATTGATTAAGTCTAAGAAAAAAGAATATTCTCAAGCTTTGGAAAAGTGTGATCCTAGACAGAAGAATGAATTGGTTGAAATTATTTCTACTTAAGATGATGTATTTCAGGATCCTAAGGGCTTACCCCCTAAAAGCAGAGTTCAACATGAAATTTAGCTATTGCAGGATTCTCCTCTCCCTAACATTGGCATGTACAGGTTATCAATGATAGAAAATGAGGAAATCAAAAAATAGGTAATGGATCTATTGGATAGGGGTGTTATTCATCCAAGTTCATCTCTCGTTGGTTCACCAATTACTTTGGTGCCAAAGAAAGATAGCACTTGGTGAGTGTGTGTTGATTTTCATGCCTTAAACAAAATTACTATTAAGAATCATTACCCTCTTCCTCATATTGATGATTTGTTGGATCAATAAAAACATGCTATTTATTTCACTAAGCTAGATTTGATAAGTGGATATCATCAAGTAAGAATTGATGAAGGTGATGTGTGGAAAACAACCTTTAAGACAAAACAAGGATTGTTTGAATGGCTTGTTATGCCTTTCAAGTTGTGTAATGCCCCGGCTACATTCATGAGATTGATGAATGATGTTTTCAGATAGTTCCTTGATGATTTTGTTATAGTTTACTTAGATGATATATTGATTTTCATAAAGTCATGGGAAGAGCATGTAATCCACATTAAGAAAGTCATGGATGCATTACGAAGGGAAAAAAATTATCTAAAAATGTCAAAATGTGAATTTGGCAAGACCTCTTTGATATACTTGGGTTACATTGTAGGACATGGTAAATTGAAAATTGATCTTGCAAAAGTGGCAATCATTGTTAGTTGGCCTACACCCACTAACACAACTGAGGTTAGAAGTTTTCTTGGTGCAGTATAGTTTTGGAAGAAGTTTATTGCTCAATTTTCATATATTGCATCACCTTTGCATTCTTTGACAAGTGTGAAACATGTCTTTCAATGGGGAGGCAAACATCAAAAAGCCTTTGACACTTTGAAAGAAAAGATAAGTACTACTCTGGTCTTGGCACTTCTTGATATACAACAACCATTTGAGATCGAGATAGATGCAAGTGAGTATGCTATGGGAGCTATTTTAATGCAAGGTAAGAAACCAGTTTGTTATCATTCTGAAACCTTTACAAGTGCAGTAAGAAAATATCCAACTTACGATAAGGAATTATATGCATTGGTTCAAAGTGTTAAAAAATAAAAACATTACTTAATGGGCAAAGAAACAATAATACATACATATCATCAGCCCTTACAATATCTCCAATCACAAACTAAGCTACAATAGTCTAGACATTTTCATTGGATGGGTTTCTTACAACAATTTCATCTTGTGATCAAGTATAAAAAAGGAATTCAGAATAAGGTTGCAGATATGCTATCTAGGCCTCCTATGGTTGTTGGATCTATTATTTTACAACATGGTTCTTTGTCTCATGAAAGTTATAAAGAACAATATGTGAATGATCTTGATTTTTAGGATGTTTATAAAGACTTGATGAGTACTAGACAAGTAGAAGAATTGGACTATCATGTACAAAATGATCTTTTGTATCATTTGGGTAAACTGTGTATTCCTCAAAATGAGAGGGTGCACATGATTAGAGAAGCACATACTTCTCTTATTTTTGGTCATTTTGGAGTTGCTAAAATGGTTGTACATTTGAAGATGTATTTTTATTGGCCTCATATGTAGGAAAATGTTGCTAAATATATTAAGGGATGTATTCTTTGTGCCACAAGCAAACCTAGTAATAGGAAACTAGGACTTTACACTCCTTTGCCTTTTCCTATTTGCCCATGGGAAAGTATCTCCCTAGATTTTGTGGGGGGGTTTGCCTATGAAACAAAGAAAACATGACTATTTATATGTGGTTGTGGATAGATTTAGCAAGATGTGTGTTTTGATTCCTTGCACTAAGCAAATTATTGGGGAGGGTACTGCACACTTGTTCTTTGAACATGTATGGGTTCATTTTGGTTTGCCTACAATTATTTCTAATCGAGATTCTCAATTTATTAGGGAGTTTTGGTCAACTTTGTGGGGACTAATGGACACTAAATTAAAAAAGAGCAATTCATTTCATCCACAAACTAACAAACAAACAGAGGTTGTGAACCGCACTGTGGTACATTTGCTTAGGGGTTACAACAATAAAAATCTAAAGTTATGGGATGAACAATTGTGTTACATACAACATGCATATAACTGGGCACTTCATTCTTCTACTATGAAATCTCCATTTGAAGTTTGTTATGGATACTTGCCTAAATATCCTCTAGATGTTTTCTATGGATAGGATACAGTTGTTGGTGAACCAAAAGAAGCCATTCGAGCCAAGAAGTTCATTGAACAAATACAACTCATTCATCAGATTGTTCATACTCAATTGGAGAAAAGTCAAGCCAAGTACAAAGCTAGGCATGACAAACATCGTATTGATCACCAATTTTTTGTAGGTGATATGGTATGGCTTCACATTAGTAAGGAAAGACTGACAGGTGAAGGTAAAAAGTTGAAACCAATCTGGTATGGTCCTTTTTGGATAACAAAAAAAATTGGCACAAATGCTTTCTGATTAGATTTACCATCTTACATGTAGATTTATTCAGTTGTAAATGTGAAAATTTTGAAATTATATGAGCCTCCAATGATAATTGATCATGATGAAAGTGTATCTATTTCTTTCGTTGATGATTTTTCTCCTAAATATCTAAAAAAATTGTAGGAAGATACTATACTTGACAAGAATATGTGGACTTTGTGAAGAGGTAATGTTGAATATCTTCGTGTTGATCTGAAATGGATGCACCCAAGAAAGGCCAGATGGATGAAAGTTGAAAAGATGAGGGAAAAATACCCTCACCTCATTACCAATTAATTTCAACTTTTAGAGGTCCAAAAGTTCCCAGTGGGGAGGAATGATCCAAGTGGATCCATGTACCATTCTATTTTAAAAAGTCTTCAAATTATATTCAAATCATTTTCACATTTTATTACTTTTTGAGAGCTTTCTATCACTTTTCACGGTTTGAAAAATGGAGTCCCGATGCTCAAGATATGGCTAGTTGAAGAAATCTTGTGACAGGGGGTGTCGAAAGTAACGTGGCACTATTGAAAACATGCCAAGTGGACCAATAGCCACTTGACATGTGGAAAAATAATTTGGTGTAGAAAAATTTTTGGTTTTTTGTTTTTATTCACATATTATTTTAAATTTTCAAACTTTGAAACAAGGCACCAAAGAAACTGCCACATCACGCATCCCACCAACCAAGCATGGACAAAGTCAAATCAGTGGCCTAAGTGGGTGCCTTTGTCTTAGGCATTTGAAGAGTGTTCAAACTTGTCTATTTAAAGCCTTGAAAACTAAATTCCCAGCAAATGTGGGACAAAACCAAGTCCATAGGTGCCAAAAAAGGAGAGAAATCATTTCTAATTACATGTTAAGCATGCCCTTCCTCATGCCAAGGCACCTAAAAAGGTGGGAAGAGGTTTTGAACTCCTAACCTATCATCTAAAAGATTAATGCCTTGACCACTTCAGCCATGGGGATTGAAGTGTTATAAAAGGGACTAATTTCTACTTGAATAGACATGAAAAGCAGAATATGTAAAGAGATTTAAGAAGGTTAGAGACTTGTTATTGCTTTGTATGGCCTTGGGCCATTATTTTTAGGTTTGAGAGATATTTTTATAGGCAAACAAAGATCAGATAAGGTGAATTGAAGACTTGTATTGATTTTGGAAGCCATTTATTAGACAAAATTAATGAGAATGGTCCTCACTTCGAACAAACCTGGAGACATAGGCTATTGAAGAAAAATTCCGTTATCAATTTTCTAGTGAATTCTTTGAATTTTATCTGATTATTATTTATTTCTAATATTCATTTTATATCTATTTTTAATTTCTTTATACAAAATTAATCAAAAATTTGAGAAATTGAAGGATTTCTTAAATGTGAACAAGTGATTTTTGAATATACTACACTTGTATTTTTAGTTTATAGATCATAATGGCACACTCAGGGCATCACTTACCTCAAGTGTAAGGCAACCTAGTTTTTGGGCACCCTATTGGATCATTCCCATACTTTTTATAAAAAATTTGATCCAAAATAGGCTATGGTTGATTACAATGTGCTAAAGAAAGCCTTCTTGAAAGAGTTTGATATCCCTAAATTTGAGTAGCAGAGCATTATGGCACTCAAGGAAATTATTCAAGGGTTATCTAAGAGCATGCACCTATATGATGTACAATTTAAAACTCTTCTATCTAAGATTTAGTATGACATTCACCCCTCCTAGCATTTGTAATGGTTTGTTGGAGGCCTACTAGTACCATTCAGATGAGCATTATCCATAAAGACCTTCACAGACCCCCATAAAGTACTTGAAGCTACACTCCAAGTTAAGGTAGTAGGTAGGGCTGATACCGGGATCAACCCATTCATAGAATAATAGATTACGTCAATGGATTCCTGGCTATAGAAGCTAACAACTATTTAAGTGCATGATATTTATAGTGGGTTATGGTGCATCGAATGTGAGATGGAGGGGTATAGAAAGAATAAATTACCATGAAGGAATGTTCACATCCTACTCCTTAACTATGAAGTTTGTCATGGGATACCTGACTCTCAGAATTGCCTTCTACTGTAGCATGCCAGTCAAGTGAATACTACAATTTATTACAAGATGTGTAACACTTATAATCACTAAATATCAAACTATTGAGTCATCGATAAGATACACCAAAAAATGGAAAGAGGTGTAAGACAGGAAAAAACATTGGCTAGTAGTCAGGTGGGTCAAGGCAATGAGGGTTATGGCCAGAACAATATGGGTTATGGGAACTAGTGATGCACATGCAAGCAAAGAGGAGGACATGGTAGAGGAAGATTCCCACCATGTTCATGTTACAAGTATGGGTTGAATGAACATTATTAGTATGACTATCCCATGCACCTATTATATGGGTATTGTTGAGGACCATATGTAGTTGAGAAATGCCTAGAATTGTACAAAAATCTAACTCAAGGTTGGCTTGGTGCATATAAACATGCAATAATGGTGAGGCATGAGTATAAAGAGTAAAGGTGGGATCCCAAGCCATAATAGACTTGTAAAGAGCCTCATAAGGTGTAGGCCATGACCCAAAGTGGTTATACCACATAGCGACTTATTATGCCAACTCAAGAAATATGATTGGAGTATGGTGAGTCAAGCTACACTAAGTGCATAACATGGCCTAAGCTAAAATTTGTGCCCTATCTTGACCCTACATGATAGAAGGACATCCTACAACAAGCCATGGGTGTAATATAGAATCTATAGGGAAAAATCCAATTAGACAAAGATCTAGAGGCATAGGCCACCACTTTGTATAAAAGGTAAGATAACTAAGAGGCTAAAGTTTAGGAGTTGACTGAAATCTTATGCCTCCTACAAACCAAAGGGATGTTGCCCCTACTAAAAGATTTATTATTGAAGCACCTAGGAAAGAAAATAGAAGTTGAGGTTACACCTCAAATGATTGAAGTTATTGTGTTACATATAGAGTGGGCACATGAAGTAAGGCATAATCAAAACACTGAGTATGACCAAGAGTTATTGATAGATGCCACCATCAATGGGTAGTCAATTTGTGAAGTACTAGTTGATACAAGCATAGAGGTCAATATTTTGACCCAAACCACCTAGGTAGATGGGCTGGTCACCCTTGAGGCCCTCACCTCACATGTTGTTCATGGATAACAAAAATTAAGTGCATCCTATTGGGATATTGAAGGGTACCATTGTAGATATCATGAGTATCAAGTTCCAAGCTGACTTTGAGGTCATTGAGTTAGTTGATTAGGACAAATATCTAGCACTCTTGGGAAGGCCATGGTGTTATGTTAACAATGAAAACATACACTTTAAGAAGCACTACATAAATTTTGAGAATGGTAAGGAAAGGGTGGCAATCCCTCTGTCAAGTGATCAAAGGCCCTCGTGTGTAGAAAGCATTGATCTCAAGGATGAGATCAACCACATTTATAACATCATGATGCAAGGTACCAAGAAGCTCAACCCTAATGACTAAGGCATGCTCAAATGGGAGGATGGGAAATCAACCTTTGATACAACTAATGTAGCCTATGAGTTATGGGTTAAAGAGGCCTATGAGGTCATTGGCCAAAGGTTCCTCCTAGTACACGTAGTCAAACTGAGGCCAACCAAGATAGGGCTAGTTAGGATTGAGTGCCCTAAGAAGAAATGGGTTCCCCATGTTCAAAAAGTGGGTAAAAGTGTGTTTCAATTAATTAAAGGGAAGCTTGTAGCAGTCTTAAAGTAAGAAGGGAACCAACCCATATAAATGTATGTCCATGACATATAAGCTTGCATCCCCAAGGAGATAGATTGAATGGGTGCACTAGTGCATACCTTGAAGTACACTACTACTCCTTGGTGGGTAGTGCAAAGACCTAACTTGATAACTTGGAAATATGTAAAGGCAACCATATTCACTAGTTTTGGAAAAAGTAATGAATACTCGAACAAACCCTCTTACTCAGGTGATTCAAACACAATTGTGCATGTGTGATTTTATGAAAAAACCTAGACCATTTGTAGTGAGAATGCACTAAAAGGCCTATGAGTGCATGCCTTTTATAAGACCTTGAAAACATGGGTATGAACATGGTACATTATCAATGTGATGCACCATGAGACAAGAAATTGGGAAATACTTAAGGAGAGGTTTGTGCACACCTTCTCCTTTTCTTTACAAAACATAGAGCTATTGGAGCCACTCTAAGTCATTTATAGGGCAATGTTTGAGGACACTTCCATCTTAGAAGAGTGCCTTATGGAAATGTTTAGGGAGAAAGGACTAGCACTCTTAACATTCTTTGAAGATATAGTTCTCAATAGTGACTCAAATGAAGAAGATGATGAGACCTAGAAGGAGCACAATTGGAAGGGTCTAATATGAAGGCAAAAACTTGTGCACCTAGTGGATGATAACACCCTAAGTGATAAATATTCGATGTATATTTGAATTTAAATAATTAAGGGGATAAGGAAAGTTGAGGATATTTATTAGGATAAAAATGAACCCTACCAAATGCCATTCAAGACCACTAAAGTAGACATCAATGTAAAGGGTGAACCAAAGATTACCACTATAGGCACTTACTAGTCTGAGGTAAAGATGACATGAATCATATACCTCTTGAAGGAATTTTAGGACTTGTTTCCATGTAGTTACTAGGATATGAAGGGCACTCACCCTTCCCTTAGAAAAATGAACATCATGCTGGTGGATAGCACGAGGTCAGTCTAGAAGTGCCTGTATCAGATGAACCCCAATCTCTATGCTAAGGTGAAAATGGAGATTGATAAAATACTTGTCATTAACATCATCTACCTAGTATAAAAATATAAATGGGTGAGTGAAATGGTCATCAACATCAAAAAGGATGGGTTCATTTAAATCTACATCAATTATAGGTTGTTGAATGTTGCTTGCATCAATGATCCATTCTTAACCCCATTCACTGATGAGGTCCTAGATGGAGTCATAGATTACAAAATCTACTCTTTCACTGATGGATTTTTGAGCTACCATTAGGTGTAGATTGAGGAGAAGGATAATCCAAAAATAACCTTTACAACTGAATGGGGTTTTTTCATCTATAATGTGATGCCCTTTAGACTCAAGAATACACCAGTTGTATTATCTAAGGTAGTGATCACTTCTCTCAAGGACTTTATCCATAAATTTATTCAAGTGTATCTCAATGATTAGACTATGTATGGTCTTGTAAAAGACCACTATAATAATCTACACCTTATGTTTGAGAGGTACATATAACTCTAGATCTCTTTGAATCTGAAGAAGTGCATCTTCACAACCCTATTTTGGACATTATTTTGGCACATCATCTATAAAGATGGGTTGCTTGTTGGTCCAACAAAGATAACCATCATAATCTAGCTCTAGACTCCCTCAACACAAAAATATGTTCATGCCTTTCTAGGCCACTATGGCTACTACAAGAAGTTCATCCAGAGCTATGCAAAGATCACAATGCCTCTAGATGATCTCTTGTGTAAGGATGACCCATTCTACTAGGGTGAAGGAAAATAAGAGGCCTTTGAAACATTGAAGCTAAAGTTGTCTAGTGCACCAATTCTATAATTTCTAGACTGGATTAATCCTTTCTATGTCTACGTTAATTCTTCAAGCTCTATCATTGGTTCCATATTAATATAACCAAGTGAAGGCAATATGGACTACCCCATCTCCTTTGCAAGTTGTAAATTGATGCAGGCAGAGTAAAATTACACCACCATTGAGTGTGAGGCATTGGCAATGGTTTATCCCATATAAAAATTTAGGTAATACCTATTGACAACCCCATTCATCTTTTTGATAGATCATGAGGCATTCAAGTACCTCATGAATAAACTTGTTTTACATAGGTGCATATGCATATAGATTATTCTCTTCTAAGATTTCTAGTTCTCTATTATCATTAAATCTGGGAAGCAGAACTTAGGGCTAGACCATTTGTCTCACATTAATTAAAGTGATGTAGAAACACTAGTTGAAGATGACATGCCAGATGCATATCTATACAAAGTTCAACATGTCCCAAAAGATCTACTGGAGATTGCCACTTTCCTAACATCTAGGCTTACACCCCAAACCTTATCGACTAAGGAGAAGAAATAACTAGAAATCCATGCTTACCCCTTTTAGCTCATTGAGGGGAGCTATAAAAACTAAGTAGGGATGAATTCCTATGTCAGTGTGTTTTAGAACATGAATGAGACTCTAAGCTATATAAAGTGCATGAAGGGATCACATGAGGCCATTGCACTAGGGATGTAATGATGTGTAAGGTATTACAATTAGGCTTGTGGTGGCTAAGCCTATTCCAAGGTGTCATAAAGTATGTTAAGGCATATGATATATGCCAGCACAATAAAAATCCCAACCACTAAGATGATATGCCTCTCATCCCCATTCTTGCCCAGGTGCCATTCAAAAAAATAGGCCATTGATTTTATTGGGACAATCACTCCCACAACATGGTGCATAGGTGCTTGATATATTCAAGTTGCCAGTAACTATTTCACCAAGTGGGTCAAAGTCATGTTGATCAAAGACTACACAAATATAATAGTTACATGCTTTATATAGGAGAACATCATAATCTAATATGGGTGCCCATTAAGTCTGACTAACGATAAGGGCACACATTTCATCAATGAAATGGTGTGTATCTTTTTTACTGAGTATATGGTAGTGCACCACAAGACCAACCCATATCATCCCCAGGATAATGGCATAGCTAAAGTCTTTAATAATATTCTAGGAATGTGATTGACAAAGATATATGATATGGGTTGTAAGGATTGGGATGATCATGTTTCAATGGTACTTTGGGCATATCGCACGACATACAAGTACCTAAATAAGGCTACACCATTTCAACTAGTGTTTGCTACTAAATCAGTTCTTCCCATGGAATTCATGGTGACCTCTTTATGCATTACATGTATTTTTCACTTAGATGACCAAGAATCTTTAAGTTTAATGTTGGAAGACTTAAGAGTGTTTAGACGAGAAGTGATCCCAAACCATGTGGAGTCAACAGATTGAGAAGACATGCTAGAAGCACTGGTATGCCTAGAACAGCAAGCACAAGGAGTTGACTAAAGGAGAATTGGTGTTAGTCTATGATTCTAAGTACTTCAAGCATCTAGGAAAATTATGAATATGGTGGATGGGTCCTTACATCATCCACCACATATTGGAAAGAGACACATGCAAGCTGTGCATGTTGTCTGATGAAATGCTCCCTGACCATTTGAATGTCAACTAATTGAATCCATATAGATATTAGGATGGTACTCATGCCATGGAAATTCTAAATTCTTGGTCATAAGTTGGATGGGAGTAAACTGACCAAGAAACTATTTGTCATAATCCATACCATTCTTTTAATTATTTTGTGTATAATGTATAGAGGCAATGAACAATGCATAATGGCTAAAAGAACTTATGAGTAATCGATTCACACATAATTATAATTAGGTGAGTCAATTGATTATACCCATAAATTCATTAGGCTATATATCTAAGTAGTGAGTGCATGAAGCTTAACAGGAGCCAACAAAAGATGCTTGTTTATAAGAAGAATAATGTATGGAATTAGAAGGCTAAGGAATGAACCATTCCAATCATACTTTTACACTATAATTGAAATAAGTTGAATCAATTCATATTATGTTAGTGATTGGATAGGACAATGAAGATGCTCAACATGGTTGAGTGCAAGGCAAGAAGTGAAGACACTCAACTTAGTTGAGTGCAAGGCAGACAATGAAGACACATAATCTAATAGTTTTTAAGAGAAGTTGAATAAAATCAAAGTTATGGAGGGATAGTGTAAGGTATTTTTATGGGGTGGGATAGGCCAAGAAAGATGATGCATAAGAAATTGACTAAGGTAAAGAAGCATGCTTGAAATAGGATTGCATCTAGAAGAAGTAGAATTGAGGAGGCTGAATCACATACATGTGAGGTGCTATACCTAGGTTACCACAAGAAAGGTGAAGGTCACAATGAGGATGCATGCATAAAAGGAAGTCATCTAAGATTTTTGGCATCCACCTAGAAAGGAATATGAAGTGACCATTTGAACCACACATCACTTCACCAAAAAATATTTTGGGAGCATTCAATGATTTGGTGGTGGTGGAACAAAGATACATAATTAATGCATATAAAACAAAATATTTTTGAGGATTTCACATTTTTTTTTGCATTTTTCTAAAAAATCCAAGCATTTATACCATTATGCCTACATTAATAATGATAGTTGACAAGTGAAGGGTATAAAATGTTAAATTATAGACTGGCTTAAGTTACCGAGTTTAAGCTAGCTCTAAGACTTAGTGCAAACCTAGTAAGAAACTAGAGAGCTAAAGAATAAAAACCTTATCATAGTGAGCAATTAAGCGATCCAGGCACTTAGAGTGAATGGAAGCATAGAGAGAAAAAGTGTGTTCATAGTGAATACTAATGTGAAGCATTAAAGAGAGAGGATTGTGCAAAGAACTAAGTTTAACCAAGAAGATATCACCCAATTCACCATTAATGGACAATAAATCTTAAAGATAAGAGCACAATCATAGATCCCATGACTATAAAAGTACTGACCACCATTAGAGGCTTGGGAAAACCACACCTACCTATATTCAATATAAGTTGATTCAAAATGGTGAAAAAGAGGAAGGAAATAAGATCCATGCCAACATAGCTAGAACCCAAGAGGGTTAGGACTATAGAGGAGGTGATGGTCACCAAAACTAAGGTGTAGTTGGTTGAGGCAGTTAGTGTCACAGATATTGATACTAAAACACTAACCAATATGTCATACTAGTATATGAAATATCCCATGGAGGTTTAGGTAGGGGAAATTTGGTGCTCTTTCCTACATAACTACCAACTAAAAGAGTACAACCATCAGACATCAAGTCATTTCTAAAACTTGGCATAGGACTGGATGATGGATATAAGGTATAAGACCCTAGAAGATGATGCCCTATTTGATGTCTCAATTTGAGACAAGTTAAAAGATGTCAATGTAACTCAACTCTATGAGTTTCCCTCCTTAAAAAAAATATAACTTGTCCAGTTCCTTCTCTCATGAGTATATGAAGACCGCATATAATTCACAAGTTAGCACATGAAGATCTTTGTGTAAATGATCAAAAGGATAACCAAGCTTTCAAATATTATTAGAGACATCCATCTGCTATTGGATGATGATGAATAAGTGGAGTGCATCACAAAGCTCCTCAACTACTTCAAGGGGGCTTTGTGTTCATAATTATCAAGTGTGAGGACCCCAACACGAGGGTGGTGACGTGCCTCATAAGCTCCAAGTAATGTTATAGTGGCTGGTGGACATATGTGTCTAAGGCATACCTCTGTATTGCATATCATATGACATAGGGAATATAATTTAATATCATGTATTTCATTACATAAGAGTTGATCAAGAACACACTAGAATGCCATAGTGCCAAGGGGAACTTTAGGTGGGGATCCATCCTCATCTTGATCATGATGGAGGAGATCAATATCCTAGATGGAAGTGAAGATAATCTATGGGTGTTATTGAAATACCATAAATCCCTTTCATAAAAGTATAAATATTATACTTTCCTTACCATCTTCAGTCACAAGTACAAGATGTGCATAATGTGATAGTTTGATAAGTACATAAAAACCTTTGGACTGGAGTGGCACATTCCTCAGGTGCTTACCCAAAATATGTTTAGGATGGTAAATTTTATCATGATGAAACACTACTACATCATGTACTTAGTGCTAAAAGATGGGAATAGGTCAGAATAGATGAAGCTCCCCTTTGCCTTCTTAATAGAATACTTTAAGGACGTGCTGCATAAGATCCCAAATGCATAGTAGATGAACATTCTAACTAAGGAAATGGATGCATACATGTGGAGGATGAGGCATAGGTTTCTAAACATAGATGGAAGAGCCATAGAGGATGAAGAAGATGCCTTGAATTGAAAAAATATCGATCCCATTCAAGAGATCACCATCCTCTATTGCATATAAAAACTATACTACAAGATGAAGCTATGGAACAAGGCTTCTAGCACTAGGTCGAGCATTGAGAAAAAGGAAAGAAGACCCCTCAGTCTAGATTTGGGAAGAAAGAACTCCAAAACCCATCAAGAAGAAAAAGTCTTCCCAAAATAAGAAGGGAAACTTTGGAAGAAATAGAGGAGAACCTAAAGCTCAAAATCACCTTAGAAAAAGAGGCATCCCCCTCGAGATCTTACAATAAGTGCTTAAAGTTTGTGTTGAATACCTACCCCAACACAAAGAAAAAGAATGGGTTTGCCCAAATTCTAGTGACCAAGATAGTTCTCTCTGATATAGAAAAGGAGATGGAAGAGAAGGAGTCAAAGGAAGGAGGAGGGTCACATACATCATGCCCGATGATGTTGAGTCCTCATCAAGTGAAGGGACCCCCTCCCCACTACCTCAGACCAAGTCAGATAAGTGAAGGTAGAGATTGATAAAACTTAGCTTTAGTGAAGCTAAAATATAGAGGGCATAGGAGTTGCAAGAACAAAAAGAAGAAATGACTAAGCTAGGATTGCCAAAGGAAATCATTGAAACTATAGAGACTGTGGAATGGAGAAAATAAAAGAGGTACAAGGATTAGATGGATGAAGGAAGTGAGAAAGGTGAAGCAGTAAAAGAGCTTGAGGAGGCATGACAGTTAAGCACATCGATGGAAGAAGAGTGAAAAGGACATGGGCCTTGACCAAGGACATATTAACATGGAACTAAAATTACACCATAAGCAAGAGGAAATGAAATCCAAGGGAATTCCCCAAGCTGAGATCAATTGGATAGAGGCTAAGGAAATAAGAAAGAGAAAGAAAATGCACAATGCAAACCATGCAAATGAAGGCTAAGAAAGAGTAGGCCAAGAAATAGGAGGTAGAAATAAAGGCCAAGGAAGAGAAGGCAAGGAAAAAGGAAAGGGAGGAAAAATAAACCTAGGTAGAAAGGGCCAAGATGTTGAAAGAGAGAGAGGAGAAGAAGGTCATTGCAAGCATAAGACCAAGTAAGGAGAAAATGCTAGAAAAGATGCCAAGTGCCCCTAACAGTATAACAAAATAAATTACATAATAGGTGTACCCTATCTCTAAAGGGACACCTAGAGATAAATAAGGTGATACTAGCATGTTGGAGAAGTAAATAGAGGAGGTTGAGGCCCCATTAGGGTGAGAAGAAGAGAAAGATGGCACAATGCAGTTCACGCCACAAAGCCACTACAAGAGAAAATGGATGAAGGGGAAAAGTCCACAAAAGAAACCCTATAGAAATAAAATTATGGTGAGCTAAGAACCAAAGAAATAGAATAAGAATAAGAAGAATAAGAGGGAAAAGAAGAAAAAGACAGAAGATTGCACTAACATGACACCAGTGTAAGCGAGGAAGAAGAGTTGGGAAAGGATGAGGAGTATGAGCCATAAAATAGATAAAGGGTGAAATATGAGTTTAAGGAGGATGATGACTTATAAATGATGGAGTGAATGCCTCTAAATACTTCGATGACCCTAACATGCCACAAGGTTTCTTGGGTGCTAGACTGTTACATGGACACACTTGAATTTGAGGTTCTAACTAAAGTGATTCAAAACACCAAAAAGCCAAAAGAAGGGCATGAATACTAACTCCTCGATCCTCACAATATGAACCTAGTTCACTCAACTAATGCCTTGATTAAGATGGCCTTTGTAGTACAATGTAATAACATCATCAATGATGTTCATACCTACATCTAGAAGAAAATAGCAAAAAATGCTGAGAAGGAACTCTAGATAACAAAGCTCGAGCTGTAACAACTTATTGAACACATAGAAGAGTTGTATCCATCCCTCCTAGATTATGTAGATACCTTAAAGAAGAGTGAATTTGACCAAGTTTGTGTGATAGTGGAGTAGATGATCCCTAAAATAAGGTCAGTGCTCAAGGAGCAAGAAGAGGAAGTGGTCAAAGACATCTTCACTAGACATGAAGAGAGTGTGGAGGAAATGGATGCTATATTTTTTAACTTTTCCAACTAGGCAACAATCATTTATACATACCTTAAGAAGGAAAAAGAGGAAAATGATGATTTATTCCAACACTCCTTCATGGTAATTAATACTGAGCATATTCAAGTAATGGCTAAGGTCAACTCATTAAGCACCCAACTAAAGATGTAGGAGTAAGACTTAGAGGTAGTATTTCATGCCTTCCAAATAAAGGCCAGTGAGCAAGGGAGATCTTGGATGGTGGGGTGAAGCATGCAAAATAAAGCTCAAAGCCTTTAGGAAAGGGATGGAAAGCATAAATGTGTTTGCTCTCGAGTTTGAATCTATAGAAGTAGATGGAACCATTGATTAAATTAAGGGCACTATCTAAGGTTTTGAAAAATTTAAGGTAGACTTAAAGTAGGGTGATTTCAAGTTTTGTGTACCTAAGGTGCTAAAAGACTAGTTTAGAGCAGACTAGCAATTTTGTATGGGGTAATGTTGGGCCCCCTTTTGTGGTAATTACATGGACCATGCCAAATGGATATATCTTAGGGAAAGGAAACCTTTGGAGTGGTTGTTATCATTTTATACATTTATGTGCCATCTGGAGGAGTCTCTAAGAATCTCATACCAGTTGATAGGTGGTTGTGTGGCACCAAGTTTCAGGGGACATACTTTCCAAGACTTGTACATGGTGGCTCAAGAAGTAAAGATGTCAGAAGAGTGGAGTAGGTGAGATAATGAACCTTTAGTGATAGCTCAACATATAACATGTGCTCATCCAACCTAGGTAGTGTAGTGGAGCTAGCAGACTCATAATAGTTCATCACTTGGCACATGCTCATCCATCCTACCAAGAGATGCCCAATCACCTATAAAAGAATACTCATATTTGAAGATAAAAAACAAAGGAGGAAAAGCTATAGTGAAATAGACAGTGAACCTAAATATTTTCATTCCATATAAGATAGATTAGATATTTTAATGTATATCTCAAGCTCACCTATGATCCTTTAAGCATGAGTAACAATAGGGAAGAGTGTATGCTCTATTTTGTATCACGAAATTTATATGTTAAAATATGAGATTAATGAATAATGTCTTTGAAACATTAACATGTTGATTCTTTCAATATAAATATCATAGTATCATGTTTACAACTTAGTGTTATGATAGTAGTTGTATAGTTCTTTGATAAAATGTATTGTGATATGGAGGTTCAACCCTGGTCTCTAATGGAATCATTGTACCATCTAGCGACCTCAACCTACCTATAAATGGACTAAGTATTAGAACCCAATTATGCCAAGGCCCTAAGACCTATGCCTAAGTACTACCATAAAGATGAACACTTTAACCCAAGTTATCCCTATGACTTGCCTAAGTAACTAAATGACCCTATATTAGTTATTCTCACAGCTTGTGCCATCAAGACCTCAACCTAATTAGTTATGAACTTGTACCTTAAGAGCTATGTCCTCAAGAAGGCTTATGCCTAGTGACCTTCCCTTGGATAACATAACAAGAAAAGGCCACCTAAACCCTTTTGACCAATGACTAAGTCCCTTTGAACCCCAAGTTATGCCATGTTGCAACTAGCCCAATGTGGGCATGGTCCCTTTGTTGTTGCATTTTGGGTGAGCACATAAGGCTTGTGCCTTATGTGAAACTAATGCCAATACCATAATGTGATTAGATATTATGCACTATATCTTACTGTGATTATGCTTATCTCCATCAAGTCTAGAACCAACTTGGATTGATATATAATCACATGACCAAGCAAAAGAGCCAATCTGGTGAACTTTTCTACAACAAGGACCAACCCTAATAAAGTTAAACACCCACTTGATTAGGATTTAACAAGTACCTACTTGCAAGGAAGAACCAAATCCCTAAGAGAATCAATACTAACTCAACCACATCATAAATTTTGATCACCATACCTATTCTCTTCTATTATGGTCTCATTTCAATACCTCTTTCTTCTCAACCATGCAAAATTTCATTTGCTCATATTGTATATTACTAAATAGGCCTAAAATACCATGTATATATACTAGACACATGGTCACATACCACTTAGTCAGTCACACACCTTCAACCTTTTAAATCATCCATAAAATAGGTCTTAGATCATATTATGAACATGGTTCAATCATAATTTGAACCCCTTTTGGTCTGTAATAATGTAATTAGGCCTCATTTCTCTTTTAGGTCTCATGGAGACCTAATTACATTAGGTCTATCTTCTCAATGCCAAAACTTGATTTTATTGGGCCCAGATGGTCTTATCCAATGATAAAAAACCATTTAATTAATTATCCAACAAACTCAACTAACCTCCTCGATGCTTGATTAAACCTATATCCATTGTTCATACCATGAAAGTTCTTTTAGGACAAACTGCCCTATTAGGCCCATGTACCTAAAAAGTCTATCTTGTAAAAGTGAAGATTAAACACACTTAAGCTACTAAAATATGAAAAATGAAACATGTATATAGATTCTATATGACCTCAGGGTATTCACAAAATTCTTGTAACACTTTCACTTAGAAGATAAAGGCTCAATAACATCTTTGTAACTCACTCACTTAGAAATTCTAATTTACCTCAAAACTAGGCATGATGAATTAGATCTCCAACACATGTGTATACACTTGTCATGACTCCTAATGTATGTAAATGTCTATATTATATCTATAAACCATATTAATAAAATTCATATGGTATAATGCCAAATATTAGTCTTGTAGACTAATTTCTTGACCCTATGTTTCATAGTCCTATCTGAACCAGATAGGCCATTTTGTGAACAACTTTTTCACCATAGACACTAGCCTCAAAATATTATTAAAATCATGAAAATTACTTAAAATTCATGAATAAATTCTTCATTCACTTTTTTTCACCAATTTATCATGCTCAAACCCTCAAATCTATCTCTTCATCTCTGCTTGAGTTTTACACTATTCACACCATTAGGTTTGTCTGTGACTGGCTAACTTGGATGACCAAATTAGAACACTTGAAGGATATAACCTATCTAAAAATTATCATGGACATGAAAAATGAGTCTCTAGATTTTTATACCATCTATTTTATTTTCTTGACTAATAGAAATTTTGAGAGCTACAACTTCTTAACAAATAAGCCTGTATATGTGCATTTTATCTCTTATTTAACTAACCACCACCACCTAGAGGTACCTAGGAGAGTTTAATACATTATAAAATATATTATATAGGAATTTTAAACCATTATAGGCTGATTTTTATAATATATTTCACATTGGGTCCTTATTAGGGTTTTAGGGAGGTTTGACATAAGTTCTGGTGTTAACAATTATTCATAAAGGACTACCACTTAAATCTAAAACTAATGCTTGGATATATTAACTAGTACCCTTAATCATATTTATTTAATATCTAAAACTCCCATGTAGAGGTTACACATGCAAATGAACATCTAAAAGTGATTCTTGAGTTTGAGACCTCATTCTATGAGCTCGAAAAGGCCTAAAATAGTGATTTATGCACTTTTCCTTTAAATATTGATCTCAAACTTTGTGATCATGCCTAAAACAAATTATCTCACCTAAATGACTACTCACATGTGTATAATTTATTTAAAATATGATATTCATACCTCATTAGGCTAGACAGGGTCTATAAGTGGTTTGAGTGTAGACTAAGACTTCTGATCTTCATACCTCATTAGGCTAGACAAGGTCTAGAAGTGGTTTGAGTGTAGACTAAGACTAAAGGTCCTACCCCTATAGGTTCACCATAAAACTATCATGAGTGATTAAATGCCTGTAATACATGTTCAAATAGTGCCATAAAACATTCATATGCTTGTGTTCATTCATTTTCATGCACACACCTCTTCATGTTATGACTAGGCTTCTTATGCACTTTGACATCAGTGACCTGTACCTTCATGCAAATATAAAACATTAGTTTCCTTTAAATTATCTATTTCTATTTATCTCATGCTATTAATTTCTCATGATAACACTCTCTTAATGCACCTTATCACAACACACACTACCAATTAAGATTAGTCACCTTTGACATCAACCTTCACAAGATGCACCCTTGACATCAATGACAATACTCAATAATCTCCCCCTTTGTCATTGATGGCAATTAGCCTCAGAAAATTTTCTCAATAGGCTACTTCTCTCTCAATCTAAACTTTTCTCCCCCTTTGACATAAATGACAAAGATGTACCTGTAATTTCTTAGATCACATCTCTTGTAACCAAAAACTCAACACAGGATTATGAGTCTATGAAACATCATACACACATGTACCCTCTATCTCCATGCATACCTTCTTAGCACTACTTAACTATTATCTGGGATAATGAACCACTTGATTAACTCCACTTAAGAACTTGACTTAATGATTTTAAGGGGAAGGAATTACACCCAATTCCTATCTTATATGTTCAAATGTTGTCTTTGGAAGTGTCTTGGTTAGAATATCTAGAATCTGATCCTTAGTAGATACATATTCAAGCTTGACATTTTGTTTAATTATCTATTCTCTTAGGAAATGATAATTAATGGGAATATGCTTATTCCTTGAGTGCATGACAAGATTCTTTGAGATGATTATGTCACTTGTATTATCATAATAGATAGGGATAGGACTATTATACTCTACCTTGTAGTCTTTTAAGGTCTGTCTCATCCATAAGAATGGAGTGTAACATGAAACTACTGTAATGTATTCACTCTCAAAAGTAAATAATGACATAGATTGATGATTCTTGATTATACATGATATTAGACACTCTCACAAGAAGAAATCTCCTCCACTAGTTCTCTTCTTATCATCTAAAATCCCTACCCAGTCTACATCTATATAGGCTATCGATTTAAACTCCTTTCTCCTTGGATACCACAACCCAAACTCCATAGTCTCTGTGAGATACCTAAGTATCTTTTTGACTACTTTAAAATGATTTTCCTTTGGGTCTACTTTAAATCTTCCCACAAGACCTAATACTTGTATGATGTTAGGTCTAGAGTTAGTAATATATAATAAACTTCCAATCATTAAATTATATGATGTCTAATTGATCCTTGAAGATTCATCTTCCTTACTCAACTTAAACCCTATGATCATAGGTGTGATAACTAACTTGAAATATTTCATTTCAAACTTATTCAACATCTCTCTTATGTATTTAGCTTGTAAAATGAATATACCTCTTTCTAATTTATTGATTTGTAGATAATTCTCCTAACATGGACATATCAAACTCCTTGTTCATCATATGTACAAAGCCCTTAGTAATATTCCCACTATTTTCAACAAATATGATGTCATCCACATAGACAAATACTATCAACTAATGGTAATCTTCTATCTTTATGTGCATATTACTATGTGTAACTCCTCAATAGATACCTATCCAATCTGGTGTACCAAGATCTACGAGATTGCTTTAGATAATAAAGAGCCTTTTTAATCTAAAAACATATTCCTTGTTACCTAATAATGATAAACCCTTAGGTTGATTTATGTACACCTCTTCTTCCAAGCTTTTATTTAGAAAAGCTAACTTGACATCCATTTAATACACCTTGAACCCTTTAAATCTTGCATATGATATAAATAATCTGATAGCCTCCAATATTACTATTGGAAAAAAGGTATCCTCAAAATCTACTCCTTAAACTTGTGCATACCCTTTTCATACCAATCTATCCTTGTTCCTAGTGACTTATCCATCTTCATTCAACTTGTTTATAAACACCCATTTTGTGTCAATGGTATTCTTTCCCTTAGGCCTAGGAACTAGTTCCCAAGTATCATTATTTTCTATTTGGTCTAACTCCTCATTCATAACACCTATCCAAAACTTGTATTTACTTAATTATACAAGGTTATTAGGTTTAATATTAGACAATAGAGAAATATTCTCTTGATTTAGGTTACTTACCAATCTTCTCCTTATTTTCATACTTGCATCATGATTGCCTATGATTTGTGATCCAGGATGATCTCTCTGAATCTATCTTGAAGGATATTTTGAATCTTGTCTTTCCTCAACTTCTTCTTCATCTATCTCTATTAGTTCTTAATTATTTAAGTCTAAACTCTCTGATGTATCCTTTGACTATGAGTGTGAATTATTAGAACTTGCCTCATCAATCTTCATATTGGTGATTTCCACTATCTTCTACAACCTCTTATTATAGCATATATAAGTTAAGTTCATTGATGAATATCCCAATAATATACCTTCATCATACATAAAATCAAACTTAACTAAGTCTTCCTCATCTCTTTTGATGAATCATTTGCTTCCAGACACTCTAAAGTGTTCTACATTAGCAGGTCCACCTTTCCATAATTTATAAGGGGTTTTATTGTCATTAGTCCTTATTTTCCTTCTATTTAGAATGTATACTAGAATTATGATTGCCTCTCTTTAATGTCCATAATTTAACCTTGATTCATTTATCATAGTCCTTTTCATTTCTTGAACTATCCTATTTTTTATTTCAACTACCCCATTCTACTAAGGTGTCCTAGCTACTGAGAACTGTCTCCTTATTCCATGGACCTCAAAAAAACATCAAACTCATTAAACCTATCTATAAAATCTTAGGTAATTGATCTTTCCATTATTTTCATTCTCAATTAGAGACTTGAATGCCTTGAACTTATCAAGAGCTTCTGACTTTTATTTCAAGAATGCTATCCTATCATTCTTGTGTAGTCATCTATGAGTAACATGAAGTACTTATCTCCTTGAATACTTTGGATTATTGTAGGCCCACAAAGATGAGTATTTATTAAATATAAAGGTCTTGTAGTAGATTAATCCTTGGACTTGAACCTCCTTCTAGTATACTTACCATGTTTACATGCCTTGTAAAGTGTATTTGTAGGTTTGATGATTTTAGGCACATTCTTCATAAATTTATTAGATCTTATCTTGACCATATTGTCAAATTTTAGGTGGCCTAATATTTTGTTCCATAGCCAAAATTCATCCATATTTCTCATAAATCATCTCTCCTTCTTGATCTCAATCAAGACATACAAATTGTTCTCGGTCCTCTTAGCATTAACAATTAACCTTCTTGATTTGGATCTACTTATATCACACCCTCTATCATGAAAGGTTAGTGTGTGTGTTTTGGTTTCACATTAAACTTACACTAATAAATTTATGTTTCAATCCTTCCACATATATCACATTCTCTATCTTTGTCTTCTCATTTTCCAAACTCAAGATACCCTTACCAATAATATTAGTAGTTATGTTATCTCTAAATCTCACTATTCTTAGATCATTCTTCTTCAGTGGGATGAACTTACTCTTGTCCCCTATCATGTGGCTTAAGCATCCACTATATATATACCATTTCATGCCTTCATCTTAGATGTGAAAGGTAGTTTGAGCTAGCATAGATCATTATCCTTTAGTATTTTACTCCTCCTTCACCTTATCCATAAGGTCTAACATCTTGATCCACTTCTCAGTGGTATGAATGTATACCCTTTTTTATTTACTGATCTTCCTCATATGAATAGTTTTGAAATCCCTTTAAATATGTTATTTCTAATCACATTTAAAGCATAAAATTCTGCTTCTACTATTGATATGAGTATTCATCCTATTCCTCTATGATGAATTGATTCTAGCATGATGTCTACAATCCATAGACTTATGTCCATATTGATTTCATAAGAAAAAATAACCATTTAAATAATTCACATACCTTGTTTGTCTAATGTTGAATGATGCATCTCTACCTTTGTTGTATCTTGAATGAGTCACATTCTTATTGACTTGTTGATGATAAATTTGAGTTTCATATTTGAGAGTTTTTGCATAGGTCTTTAGTCTGTCATTACCATAATTTCTTGATGATCCATTGTCCTATGAGGTTTGACTCTCCTTATTTTATTTTTGGTCTTATTTGAACCCAATAATTGTCTTGTCATGTGGAGATCTTTGACTATTCAAAATATCAACAAGGACTTCAATGCTCTTTTTAAATTTTTGATGTGTCTTCAACTTGATTGTTGTCTGATCCAATTATGCCTTCAAGGACTCCATTTATATTCCAAACTTGATACATTCTTCCTCCTTGGTATTAAGAATTGTAGTGACAATCTAAATTTGAGTTTCTAACTATTTTATGATCTCCTTATGTTCATTGGTGTTGTTACTTAGTATCTCTTCAAAGAAATTTATTTGTTACTCATAACACTTAACCAATGATCTTAGTTTCTGATTCTTCATTATTTAGAACTTCAAGTCCTCTATAACACTCATTAATTATGCCTCAAGGTTCACTTCAACCTCTTTTCCATCTTATTTTTCATCTTTCATAAGACTTTTCCATTTTAAACAACCTTCATTGTCTATTTCTATATCCATGAATAAGGTTTCATTGCGATCATGATCATTACAATCATCATCACTATCAGATGTACCTATGTCACTTATATTAGAGGAGCTACCATCTTCTTTGGTATATAAAATTCTCTTGTTCTTGAATGACCCTTTCTTTCCTTCATACTTCATGAAACCCTTTTTGATCTTGTCAAGATTATAGACCTTATTATCATCACCATGATGTTCATCATGCTCTCTATCATGCTCATTCTTATCCTTGTTAGGACATTTAGATTTAAAGTGACCAATCTTACCACATTTAAAGCATTTAAATGGAAACTTGACCTTATAATTGATCCTTTTTTTAGTTTTCTAACAAACATGGATATTATCTTATCATCATCAATGTATGTGTCAAAATCATCCTTGGCATGTTTACCTTATGACTTTTTCTTAGCTTTAAATGTAACTTCCTACTTGAAAGGTCTTCCATCACTTGTTCTCATTTCATAGGAAATCAAGATATAATGAAGCTCATCCATCTTTAGTATGCTAATATATTTGATTTCCTCCATAGTTGGAACTTTTGAATCAAACTTAGATGTTAGGGATATTAATACCTTTTGTATTATTGTTGATTCTTCTAACTTCTCTCCTAAACCTCTGATGACATTTACCACTTCATCTACTTTTAATAGATAATATGCATTATTTTCATCCTCCTTCATTAATAGGATTTTAAATTGCCTTTGATGGATCTATATCTTTGACAACTTGACTTTGGTATCTCCATAGATGGTTTTCAAATTTCCTAAATCCCTTTTTCTATATCATAATACGTGACCTTTACAAATTTTGCCTCTAAAAGACCACACAGGATGGCATTCATTACCTTAGAGTTATTCTCACTTACCTTCTTGCCTACTATGTCAGTTGATGCTATAGAGGGTAGAATGAATGCATTAACAATATATTTCCATATTTTATATCCTAAATATATTAGATAGGTCTTTATTTTGATGCTCCAAAATGCATAGTTAGTCCCACTAAAGAGAGGAACCTCCTTATAATTTTTGATAAAATTTAACCCTAAGTCAAATTTGGGTCAGCCCCTACTATTTTAAACTTTTAGAGAAAGTTTCATATATCTTATGGGGTCATCTATTATCCTACATGTCTCATTTACCCTTTCCTTAGTCTTTACTGAAACCCATCCTTCTTGTATTGGCTCAGTCAACCAAAGTCAACATTGGTCAAACCTAGTCAAACTTAGTCAAAGTGCCAAATTATATTGAAAATGTTTTAAAATGGTCTTTTAATTATTTCAAGGCATCTTCAAGTCACAAATTGGCCATTTTCTAGGTTTCATGTGGTAAGAGGGTGATTTGGCCACTTTTCTAGCTAATTAATTGACTTGTACAGATGGTGGGAGTTGAAAAATATGTCATCAAGGTGGATAAGGAAAATTCACGTTAGAATCAGTCAAGTGATAGTTATAAGTTTTTTATGATCAAGAAATGGTAGTTTTTCCTCAAAAATAAGAGTTTTTAGGCACTTGTACAAACTTTTCTAATGGAGTTGTGTGAGTTTGATGAATTATTTTTAGGTGGGAATAAGGCCATCTCTAATGGTGTTTCATCATCTGATTCCTTCATTCTTAATTCCCTTGAAGGATATTTCCAAATTTTTCTTGTTTCTCAAGTTGGCTATTTCAGGGGTGTAATCTGGGTTTTCCTAACATTGAAGGGGATTCATGGTGATGTTAATGATCTTGGAATCATGTTTTAAAAGGTTATTAATGGAATTATATTGGGAGAAATAAAACCAAGTAAACACCCTTTCAAATCAAATTTTCAATCTTTTCTTTGATTCACTACCTAGTCAATTCATAGTCAGCTTCCACAGGGTTTTCAAGAGGTTGTATGGAGGTGTAAAACATGAAATACATGGTGGAGTTCATCTTGAGGTGATAAAATTACTAAAAGGGTCTTATATTTCATGTCATGGAGGTTAAGATGATATCCAAGTGGAATTTTCCTTCAAAACAATGATTGGACTATTTTGGTCTCTCAGTCCCTAAATAGACCAAACAGAGATCCCAAAGCTTTTTTGGGATAGTATATGCCAATAAAATGGTGGTTTTGAAGGATAATTATTTGTTTAAATTTTATAACTATCCACCTAAAACAATTATACCAATTTTTAGAAGTATATGGTAAGTGGAAGATGGTCATTAAGACCCTTAAAATTTATAAAAAACCACTAAATTATGGCATTGACCACCTACAGGATATGGATGAAAAAATGACTTGTACTCCATGTTGATGGTTTTAGTTTATGCCATCAAGTTTAAAAAATTAAATATTATTAAAAAGGACTCTCCTAGGCTAATATTATAGAGATAAAGTGAAGTTTGATGTTTTGATCCCCTAGGAACCCTCACCTGTTTGTACACAGGCCCGAGAAGGGTCATCTACAACAGACTTTGGTAAGATTTTGTCTCAATTGGGATAATAGTAAATAAATTGGAGGTTTAAAGTGAAGGTGGATAATTTAAGGACAATAGTCTTAAATTTAATTTTGTTATTTTCAATGACATGACCTAAGAGATCTCAAACTAACCTATAGGCAACCCTAGAACTCATAAACATAGCCATGTGGGTTACACTTACAATGAAGTATAAGTTTGGATTTTGAAGTTGGTTCAGAGTTATTAAAGTGGATTAAAGTATAATGAGTGATAATTTATCTTAATCAACTCTTGAAAAACCTAAACACACCATCTAAAGATCCTAAATCTTGCCAAGATGTACACTTACAAGGGTAAAACATGACTGTTATAGTTAGGGTAGTGGCATCCTAGTTGAGGATCTTGAGTATGAATTGGTATGATTTAAAGGTTTATAATGAATATGAAGTATGAGGATGGTATTATTAAATAATTAAAATTTAATATAAGGTCAAAAATCATAAATTAAGCTTAGACCATCACCTACAACTAACACCTACAGGCCTGTCTCAGTCCTCTATGAACAGAGTCCTAATTTTGAGAGTAAAAGATGAAATAATGCAAGGGATGGAGATTAAACTTGGTATAATGATGGATTAAAACCTATATGATCCTATTAAAATTATATAAGGTGTATATTGTGACTTAAATCATGAAATAAACTCAAAACAACCTACATCAAAGCTTGAATAGTGATTCTCCTTATAAGCAGTCAAAGACCTAGTTTAGGTTTCAAAGAGAAAAAAAACGTGTTTTATGGATTAATAGTCTTGGATATGGTTGTAATATGTTTTTATATTCATGTAGGAACCCTATATCTCATAAAAAATCTCAAATTAACCCCTAAAATCTCCAAACCCAACCTATACCCTGCCTACCCTGCATACAACCTACCTAGAGAAGGTCTACCTTAGAAATGGTGATATTTAGGTGACCAAACATTGGATTTAAAGGATAAAAATTGGTAAATAATACATTTTATAGTTTATAAAAATATTAAAATCATTGTTTTGGTGAAACAAACAAGACAACATACCCCTGTTCAGTCTCAGAAAAGGGGAAATTTTCTCATGCAAAAGCCAGACAGTTTATGAGAAAATAGGTGGAAGGGGTGACCAATTGGTAAATTGAGATAAAAGGATTACTTTAATATCTGGAAAAAAAATAAGGGAGACATTATAAATAAACATAGATGGTCTGAGGGCAAATAAGATGCTCTAACCAAGAAGGGTTACATTCATGTGTGAAGGAAAGCCTTAAGTCTACAAGCCAAGTTGAGGGTCATGAATGTTTTTGGCCTTGTTCATTATTTAAATTTGGATAATTCATGATTTAAAAGGTAAATTTGAGGTATTTAATCCATCAAGAGGAAAAATAAACCATTGGAGTGTCATATTGAGTCTCAAATGGTAGGCATACCTATTGGCAAGGTCTAGGCCTAAGGCCAAATAAGAGTAGGGTTTCATTTTTATATCTTAAGGAGATATTAAAATGGTTGAAAAATGTTCATGGTAAATATTAAGAGGTGTTTAACCATGTTTTTTTAATAAAATTCATCAAGAAGCCAATTCTTTGCATAAAAGCTCTCAAACCCTCATATAATGCACCAAGTGGCTCGAATGGCCAACTTGAAACTTTCATGAGCCTATGAATGGGAAATATAGATTATTTGAAGTGTTATAGAAGTTCCTTAAGGATCCATCAGTGTCATTTTGAAGAATATTCAATGTGCATCCTTTATGGATAATCCCTTAAGGGCTAATGCACTCCAAAACCCTTGAGAAGCATGTTTTAGGACCTAATGAGAAAGAAAGGACAAAAAAATTGCTAAAATGGATGTTTCAAGCTTGAAACTCATAATGATGACCTTAATAACTCTCTTGAGACTCATCTCCTACCACTAGTCTACACCTGCAAGTACAGGGTTGTACAAAATAAGCCAAGAAAGAGAATTTAATGCTAGAATAGGGGTATGTATAGATGATCAAGAGATCAAATTAAACATGAGGAATTTTGAGGAGATGAAAAAAGTGAACCATAGGCTAATTTTATAGTTCACACATGTGGGAGTACAAAATAGGCATTTTTAGTCTTCTAGGCTAACGAGACCTAATTACGCCTAATTGAGAGGACTAATGGATCAAAACACATACTTTACTTGGGTGTTAAACCATGAAATTTATAAAAAATAATAAAAGAGGAAAATTTTACTAAAAAATGGTTTCACTTAGTCTTGGATGTTTGTACATTCTCCTACATAAAGAGAATTGTGGAAAATAGGGCTACAAGAAGACAAGGCCTAGTGAAGGCTCTATAGGCAAAATGGGGTCTTGGTGAGAGATTAATGGTTTTAGATGGATTATTTTTAGTATAATATGATGAAAATAGGCCTTTCATGAATAAATATTTCGTAACTTGAGCTAAATCCAAATTTTAGCTATTTTGGCCAAATTGGGCCTAGTGAGACAAAGATGCCTTGTGACATCTAAGAGATGAATTGATGATTTCAGGAGATGTAACTAATTTAGATGATTAAATGTGATTTATAAGTGTCCTTGGGATGAAAATATAACTATAAAAGAGATATAATTATCAAATTCTTTCCTTTTGCCACTTGTCAAGGAGTTTCAATACTCAAAGATGCTTGTGGAAGAGTTTCAACACCACATCAAGGAGGGTGATTAGCTTGGGATGGACACATGTCAAAATCAGTTACTTGATCTATCCTCTACATAATTTACATGTAACACTTGTCCCTGAATTTCTTTTAAGTGTTCTTGAAAACCCATCATGAAGGTAGTTTCACAAGAGAGAATGATTGAGAAGATTGCTACGTCACACTTGGAGAAAAGGCTAGTTTGGGATAGAATGATGTGAAAATAAGTTTCATGACCCTTAATACATCTCATTAACATTAATTTTAACTTATTTACACCTTTTTATGCTTGTAATTGTGCCTATTCAACTTCTCTTCTCTCTCTCTTCTTCTAAATTCTATAAATGTGAGCCATCTTGGTTATTGTAAAAGGACTCCACAGCTAGTATGGTGAGGCCCTACTGGTATGACATTGCATTTTGTCTTTAAACATTTAATACAAGTATTATTATAATTTATTAAAATTTTTCTAAGTGTGTTATTGATGTATAATGGAGTTAAGTGATGGTATCACCCTTACTCTCTTTATCCTTCATGTTTAAGCAAGAGTTTTAATTTTAACAAGTGATTTGAAGTGTATGAATTTACTAGGCTCCTTTTCAAGTATGTAATTGTATCTATGGTATGAAATATACCCTTAGATAAATTATCTTGTTGATTATCTTATGTATGCCTACCTTCAAATTGAAACACTATGTTAGGATCCTTCAATGCCTAGAATTGGTCTTATAAAGCTTTTTTGCTTAATAGGAGTGTAATAGTCTATGGGATATGTCTTGGTGTATCACATCTTTAGTGTAGTTTCCTTTTCATTCAAAATCCTAACCCTTTTCCCATACACAAGCATTAGATTAGGTGATAATCACTTAAAATATGAATATAGAGAGCTAGCACTCATAATCTAGAGATTCATCTCTCTTACAAGTTCACCTATAAATTGAGAGATGATTCCATGTTGCATCAAATTTTAGGAACTTCATAGAGTATCCTAGGGTTCAAAATTTAAAGACAATAGTTCTAGCATGCCCAGTGAGAAAGCTAGTCCTAATTGATTTCATGTCAAGGTGAATGCTAGTCTTGACAAGCCCAAGGTTGTAGAAGTGTTTCTAATCTAGTATTTGGAAACTCCAAAAGGTAAGAATCTCTGGTAGATAAAGATCTTCACATTATACTTCATGGTCCTCACTAGATCATCTTCTAGTAGAGTATTCAATCAATTCCTTCTACCTGAAAATCCTCTTGAGGTATAAGATCATGAACAAGAAGGTTTTGAATAAGAAGAGGAAGTTGAGGAGATGGGAGATCAAGATGAGGAAGAAGAGATGGCTATGCTACATCCTTTCCCAACCTTCAACACTCAAAATCTAATCAATCTTCCTACATATGATCCTATCCCTCTTAATTACACCAAAAGTCTCCCTAACTTCAAAGGAGAAGGTCATATAACTCATATAAACACATTAGGGACATCTCAAATTTTTGAAACTTCCACAATATCACCCAAGATAACATAGCTATTAAGCTACTTTCCATGTCTCCAAAGGGTAAATCACTTTATTGATATATGACATTGGGAGGTGGTTTCATTACTAATTGGGATGGATTTTTAGAGTTGTTGGTAAATAGGTTTAAGAATAAAATTGACCAAATTTCACTAATCCATAATTTAAATGTGATAAGGAGAGGTCTTAATGAATCCATGGGAGATTTCAATGAACATGGCATAGGTTACCACCTATCATGAGACCCCATCCAAGCTTTGTGTTCCCCACTTATCCTAAGGCCATTGGCACTAATGTGGTTGTAATGTTGTAATCAATTAGAGGATACACTCTACCTGATGTATATGAGATAACTATTGAAGCTAAGAATAGTTTGATACTAGTTAGGAAAGTTTCCCCAAGAGTTGTTATGCCTTTGTTATCTCATAGTTCATTTGAAACCCCAAGTGTAGATAAAGTTCCCAATGCCAATGTCAAGTCAATAATCACTCCCAAGAAGGTGGATAATGCTATAGATATAGATGAAATGATCAAGTCATTACAAGATCAACTCAGATAAGGTTAGTTACAAGTAAGTACTCTACCCAATCCTCAATACAATCACCAAAGTCATCATGTTTTCAATAGGTAGCCTAACAACTATAATCCTAATTCCATTCCATCCATAAAGGCTATTGTTCGAGTCCATACCAACCTAGTTTAAGGAGAGGAATAGTTGGATCATTGGGGACAATCTCAAGGTTAGTTTTTGTATGATGGTGGAGGAGGTTGTCAAGCCTTAATAGCACAAGAAAGAACTATTCCTTGCCTCACATTAGAAGAAAAAAAAATCATGCAAAGGGATACTTATGGAAAAGGTAACAGCCAAAGTATCATTATTATGGACTTTCAAAAGGAAAATAATAGTGTGGGTAAGGTTGATAAAGCACCTAAAGGATTGTCATTCAGTACTTCTTCTCTATTGCCTTCATATCAAATGATTGTTCCTAAAAATCCACAAGAGTTGGGGGAGGATGCTATCATAGATGAGTTCCTTAAACACACTGAAGAAAGAGTTGATGATATGGAGTAGCCAAGAAAGGTTTTAGGATAAGACGACACTTCAATGGTAAGACAAAAATAAGTAGACCTTAAGTGGATTGATGAATTTCCATGCTTCATGGAATATGATGATGATCAACCTGTAACACAAGGTGAAGAAGAGATGCCCACTAGCCAACATGATGCTCCACAAGAAGTTGGTAAGAATGTTGTTGAACTTTAAGACCTTTATACTGACCATGAAGAGTTGGAATTTTGGGATGACCTTGATAAATTTTTCTTGAGCTTGGATGATGCATCTCCACTTCATGAAGAGCTTGAGAAAAGTTTTGAAGATGTTACAACTGAACCTATTTAGATTCATGAAGAACCTCCATAAGAAGAGCAAGGTAAGCATGATTCAACTCAATAATATCAAATACATAAGATAGATGGAGAATATAATGTGCCAAGAGAGGTATTAAGTTTTGAATAATCTCTCCCATGCATTCAACTGTTAGAAACACCAAAGTTTGATGGAGAACTTCCTTTTCAAAATGAATACAACCTTGATGATGAAAATCCACTTGAGGTTGAGGTTTAATGTGAAGATAAAAATGAGTCTATAATCAATAGAAAACCACTTGAACCAATGACTATGGTTTCCATTCAAACCAATCAAGAGGAGTATGTTTCTATTGAACACATGTTCTTGGTTGTGAAACCAGATGAAGTCAATGCAAGCACCATGGGAAGTAAGTAAGGTGTTGAACAAACAAGGACAAGACATAAGTGGAAACTTGCACACTCTTATAGTCCACTTTAATGAGATGGTATGAAAATCTTTCCTTTTTATCTAGGAGGATCAATTATTGATATTTAGTTTGAACACTTTAGGATGTGTTTATTTCAGTGTTTCCTAAGTGATTTAGAGTGCAAATGTGTTTCCTTTATTTTGTTTGGTGTGTGTTTTATGTGTATGTGTCAACCAAATTGCTTCCCTTGAGCCAAAGGTCTATTAAATTCAATTATAGTTCTCATATGCATGACTCCATGCCCAATGGAAGGATTAGGCAACTGGTCTTAGGCATAACAGGCATGCCACCCCTAGGAATCACCAAGAATGTTGACCAAATTTGACCCCAAGTAAAATTTGTGGAAACCCATACTATTTTGAAATTTTATATAAAGTTTCATACATCCTATGGGGTCATCTATTGTCCTAAATATCTCACATACCCTTTCCTTAGTCCTTGTTGAAACCCATCCTCCTTGTACTGGGTCATTCAACCAAAGTCAACATCAGTCAAACCTATTGAAACTTAGTCAAAATGCCAAATTATATTTAAAATTTCATAAAATGGTCTTTTAATTTTTTCAAGGCATCTTCAAGTCACAAATTGGCCATTTTCTAGGTTTCGTGTGGTAAGAGGGTCATTTGGCCACTTTTCTAGCTAATTAATTGACTTGTACAGATGGTGGGAGTTAAAAAATATATAATCAAAGTGGATATCAATGTGGATAAGGAAAAATCATGTCATAATCAGTTAGGTTATAGTTATAAGTCTGTTATGATCAAGAAATGGCAATTTTTCCTTAAAAATAGGAGTTTTTGAGTACTTTTACAAACTTCTTAAGTCCACCATCAGTTACAAACATGGTGGAGTGATTATTAACCTCCCCATAGATAATTTACAGATTTTTATTGAGAATATTTCTTTAAAAAATTCATTTCTAACTTCTTTTCCTTCTTTTTCCATTGGCAATCCAAGGAAGGGCAAGTTCAAGCACTCACTATGGAAGCTATAGATGGAGTTAGGAGGAGTTATTATATAGGTGGATATTAATATAAGTAAACTTCACATATATAATAATAAGTCTTAGATTTGTGGATCCTGATTCATGAATAATCACTTTCACTCTAAACAACTTTTTATGGAATTGCATCCAAGAGGGGTATAAGTTTGTATGTTTCTTATTTTTAGAGATCCATGGAGATATGTGAGTTTGATGAAGTATTTTTAGGTTGTATTTAGGCCCTATATAATGGTTTTCATCATCAAATTCCTTCACTCTCAATACCCTTAAAGGAGATTTCCAAATTTTGCTTGTTTCTCAAGTTGGTTGCTTCAAGTGTGTAATCTGAATTTTCCTAATGTGGAAGGGGATCCATGGTGGTGTTAATGATATTGGAATCATGTTTTAAAATGTTATTCATTGAATTATCTTGGGATAAATAAAATCAAGTTAACACCCCTTCAAGGCAAATTATCCATCTTTTCCTTGATTCACTGCCTAGTCAATTCATAGTCAGCTTCCATAGGGTTTCAAAGAGGTTGTACAAAGGCATAAATCATGAAATACATGGTAGAGTTAATATTGAGGTCCTAAAATTCCTCAAATGGTCTTATATTTCATGCCATGGAGGTTAATATGCTATCCAAGTGGAATTTTCCTTCAAAACAATTATTGGACTATTTTGGTCTCTCAGTCCTTAAATGGACCAAATAGAGACCCCAGAGCTTTTTTGGGATAGTATATACCAAGAAAATGATGGTTTTTAAGGATACTTGTTTTTTCACCTTGTATCCCTATCCAACAAAAATAATTATTCAAATTTTGAGAAGTAGAGGGTAAGTGGAAGATGGTCATTAAGACCCTTAAAAGTTGTAAAAAACCATTAAATTTTGGCAGTGACCACCTACAGGGTATGGATGAAAAAATGACTTGTACTCCATGTTGATGGTTTTAGTTTATGCCATCAAGTTGAAACCATTTAAAATGATTACAAAGGACTCTCCTAGGATAAGATGATAGATATAAAGTGAAGTTTGATGTTTTGATCCCCTAAGAACCCTCCCTTGTCTGTACACAGGCATGGGAAGGGTCATCTACAGTAGACTTTGGTAAGATTTTGTCTCAATTAGGATAATAGTAAATAAATTAAAGGTTTAAAGTGAATTTGGATAATTTAAGGAAACTAATATTAAAGTGAATTATGTTATTGTCAATAACATGATCTAAGGGATCTCAAACTAACTTACAGGCAGCCCTAGAACTCATAAACACAACCATGTGGGGTACACTGGCAGTGAGGTAGAATTTTGGAGTTTGAAATTAGTTTAGAGTTATTAAAGTGGATTAAAGTTAAATGAGTGATAATTTATCTCAATAAACTCATGAAAAACCTAAACACCATCTAAAAATCCTAAATCTTGCCATGATGTACACTTACAAGGGTAAAACATGACTGTTATAGTCAGGGTAATGACATCCCAATTGAGGATCTTGACTATGAATTGGTATGATTTAAATATTTATAAGGAATATGAAGTATGAGGATGGTATTATGACCTAAGTAAAATTTAAGATAATATCCATAAGCATAAAGTAAGCTCAGACCATCACCTACAACTAGCACCTACAGGCTTGTCTCAATCCTCTATGAACAGAGTCCTAGTTTTGAGAGTAAGAGATGAACTAATGCAATGGATTGAGATTAAAAATGTTATAATTATGCATGGAAACATATATCATCTTATGAAAATTATATAAGGTGTATATTGTGTCCTTAAATCATGAAATAAACTCAAAACAACCTACAACTAAGCCTGAATAGTGATTCTCCTTATAAGCAGTCAAAGACCTAGTCTAGGTTTCAAAGAGAAAACAAATATGTTTGAGGGGATAATAGGCTTGTAAATGGTTTTAATAGTTAGGTGACCAAACCTTGGAGTTAAATAATAAATTGGTATAGAGTAACCTTGATATTTTATAAATATATTATAATCATTTTTTTGGTTAAAAAAACAAGGAAACATACCCCTGTTCTATCTCAAAATAGGGGTAATTTTCTCATGTAAAATCTAGAAAGTTTGTGAGAAAATAGGTGGAATGGGTGACCAAAGGGAAAATTGAGATCACAATATGAGTTTAATATATGGAAAAAACTAAGAGATACATGAAAAATAAACCTAGAGGGTCTGAGGGCAAACATGATGCTCTAACCCTTCCCACCCTTAGGACTACAAGCCAAGTTGAGGGTCATGAATGTTTTTATCCTTGTCAATGATTTCAATTTGGATAATTCATGATTTAAGAGGTTAATTTGATGTTATTAAGCCATCATAAGGTAAAGGAAACCATTGGAGGATCAGATTGAGTCTTAAATAACAAGCAAACCTATTGACAAGGTCTAGGCCTAAGGCCAAATAAGAGTAAGGTTTCATTTTTAGATGTTGAGGAGATATTAAAATGGTTGAAAAATATTCATGGGACATAATTAGAGGTTTTTGAACCATTTTTTTTAATAAAATTCATCAAGAAGCCAATTCTTGCATTCAAAGGTCTTAAACCCTCACAAAATGCACCAAGTGGCTTAATTGGCCAACTTCAAATGCTTGAAAATTGCATGAGCCTATGAATGGGACATGGATATTATTAGAGGTGTTATATAAAGTCCTTAAGGATCCCTTAGACTCATTTTGAAGAATCCCCAACTTGCGTCCTTTATGAACAATCCCTTAAGGGCTAATGCACTCCAAAACCCTTGAGAAGCATGTTTTAGGACTTGATGAGAAAGAAAGGACAAAAAAGAATTTAAATGGATGTTTAAAGATTTAAAATAGTTAGGATGACCTTGATAACTATCTTGAGACTCATTTCCTACCACTGGCCTACACCTACAAGTATAGGGTTATACGAAATAGGCTAATAAAGAGCATTTAATGCTAGAATAGGGGTCTATACAGATGATCAAGAGCTAAAATTAAACATGAATAATTATGATGAGATTAAAAAATTTAATAAAATTATACTTTTCTATTTTAAACATGTGGGAGCACAAAACAAGGATTTTTAGTCTTTTAGGCCAAAGAGACCTAATTAGGCCTAATTGGGAGGACTAATGGATTAAAAACACACTTACCTTGGGTTTTGAACCATGAAACTTGGAAAAAATAATAATGGTAAAAAATGGTACTCAAAAATAGTTTCACTCAATCTTTGAGGTCTGTACATTATCCTACACAAGGAGACTTGTGTAAAAATAGGGCTATAAGAAGACAAGGCCTAGTGAAGGATCTATAGGCAAAATGGGGTCTTGGCGAGAGATTAATGGTTTTATATGGATTTTTTTTAGTATAATATGATTAAAATAGACCTTAAATGAATAAATATTTCATAACTTGAGCTAAATCCAAATTTAAGCTATTTTGGCCAAATTGGGCCTAGTGAGATAAAGAGGCCTTGTGACACCTAAGAGAGGAATTGATGATTTCAGGAGATGTAACTAATGTATATGATTTAATATGATTTATAAGTATCCTTGGGATGAAAATATAACTATCCAAGAGATCTCATGATAAAATTCTTGCCTTTTTCCACTTGTCAAGAAGGAGTTTCAATACTCAAAGATGCTTGTGGAAGAGTTTCAATGCCACATCAAGGAAGTTGATTAGTTTGGGATGTACACATGTCCACATCAGTTAATTTATCTCTCTTCCACCTCATTTAAATTAAAAACTTGTCCTTAACCTACTTTGAAGTGTTCTTAAAAACCCATCATGAAGGAAGTTTCACAAGAGAGAATGATTGAGAAGATTGCTACGCCACACTTGGAGAAAAGGCTAATTTGGGATAGAATGATGTGAAAATAAGTTTAATTAACCTTCCTACATATTATTATTATGAATTTTAACTTATTTATACCTTTGGACACTTGTAATTGTGCCTCTTCAACTTCT